>LFRF01000005.1:169417-226156 GCA_001189435.1 Tolypocladium ophioglossoides CBS 100239
CCCATCTTGAAACCGACGACTGGGCCAGAAGAAAGCGTGTAACGTGGACGTGATACGTGGAAGTGCAGCTAACAAACAAAGAATCAAGCATGAGGCGTAACAGAGGGCATCAGCTTCTCATTATTTTCTTCAATGTCTGTGCAGCTTATTCTTGATGCGCTCCCCCAGACTCGGCTTGTCCTTGCTGTCCTTGCTACCGCTACTGAACGACGAATTGTCCTTGTGGGTGTCCTTGTGGGCGTCCTTGTCGGAACCGCCCTCATGATGAGCCCCCTTTTGTTCCAACAGGCCTATTAATCGCTTCATGTCAGTAAACCCCATTACAAGAATGTATAGGTCAGGTTGCCAGAGTAAACTCACGATCAGCCTCCCTTCCGGCACCGGGCTTGGTAGCGTCAAAGTCGCCGCCGTCTGCGGCGAAGCCAGTGGTCTTAACGTACTGCTCTCCCGTGCCCTCGCTCTCCTTCTTGTCGCTGCTATCGTGGCTGTTGCCGGCTCCGTCAGCCCCGGTAGCCGGCTTGTCTGATCCGCCCTTGGAGGTCTCATTTTTGTTGCCAGCGTCGCCGCCGTGTTCCTTGGCAACGGTGGCGAGGGGCTTTGGTCCCGCGCCCATAATCTTGACCTTTGTGTCGGAACCTCCCTCGTCGTCGCCTCCCGAAGACTTGCTCTCGGASCCGGAGCCGGAGCCAGAGCTGTTGGACGAGGTTATGTCTTGCTTCTTATCTAAGGTTGATTCCGGGTTGGGTCTCGCCGGGGTGCTTTCATCGCCGCTCATCTTCTTCTCAAGCTTGTTCTGATCCGAGGCTCCTTGCACATGTTCTGTCAGCATGGCCGTGCGCCCCGTCACGTGTGACGTAACTGAAGCTGCCGCTTACCCAGGTTTCCGGCATCGTAGGGCTCGCCCTTGGAGACGTCGCCCGCGGCGCCAGACACGGGTTCTTTGTACTCTCCTCCGTCTCCCCAGACGACCTTGGCCGCCTGGGTTGCCATGCTGCTGATGGTATCCATGGCAGTGGTGATGTGATAACGTGGTGAGGTAGTGAGGTGCTTCGATGATGGGGTATCTCAGGTTGCTTCGAGAAGGAATGGAGCGAGATCGAGGCAGGACACTAGCACGGCAAGGTTGGGCCTTTAATAAAGTGCCAGCACGGTGCGGTGCGAATTCTGACGTCGTTGGAGGAGGGGCATCGGTTGGGAGAAGACGGACTAGAGGTGGCAAAGAGGTCACCCTGAATCCGTCTGGCCGGTCACGTCCAGGTCAAGGGACAGGCATGTGTGTATGACGTTGTGACGTTGTCTGGCGGGCATTTCCGCCAGGGCATTGGAGGCCAACTGGGTCCCGCGGCGGACGGTTGTTACGGAGTACATACTTGATGCTGCAAAAACCTTGGACAAACAGAGGGATTGTGGTAACGAGGCGTCGTGCCAAGTACGTCACATTTTCCGGGTCTGCCAGCCGGAGCGGGGCCGCGATTGACCATGGGTGGAATGGAGGATGGATGGATGGATGGATGGATGGATGGATGGATCGCCTGGGCGGCTGAGACTTGTCGGATTAGCAGTCGGTTGTCGTACGGAGTACTTGGTACTCCGTGCACACCGAGCCATCATCACCAAGCCCTGCAATAACGCCATGTCCTGGTTGGTACCTCCAGCCACGCGGTGCCGTTGCAGAATCCCACTGGCCGATTGCCTCAACGTCCCGAGGCATCAACGCCAACCGCTTGCGCGTCTGCGGCGGGGTTAGCAACTCGGTGCTGCCTGCTGCGACGAAGACAAAGAGAGGCCCGTCTAGTTGTCACCGAACCGCAAGCAAGGTGATCTCGCGGACGCCGTTGTTCGACCGCCCTGGGCGAGCCCTGATGCCGCACCATCGACTCCTCCCTACCCGGCGCATCTCGACTACCATAACCACCGTGGCCGTCCATGCCATAACAGTAGCATGCGACGCTTGCTCTTGGCTGTTTTTATCCTCCTCGGCACTACAGGGTCCAGCACAGCTCTGTCGGTGTCGGCCCTCGGGGCACGGGACGTGCGGCAACGCTGGCGGCAGCACAGCCAGCAGCAGCAGCAACATGTCCTGTCGCCATCACCAGGCATGTCATGTCACAGACAACTACTTTCGACGTGTGCACAGAGTAGCCTGACTAACAACCAGCATAGACGGGCATCCGGCTCGACCCGCGCGCCGCCCGGCCGGCTTCGTCGCCCTTGGCGATTCCTACTCGGCTGGCATAGGCACCGGCTTCAACGGCACCGAAGACGACTGTCGCCGTGGCCTCCATGCCTACCCCAAGCTCGTCCAGTCCGACCTCGACGGCGCGTTCGAGTTTCTCTCGTGCACCGGCTCCACCATCGACGACATGCTCTCTGGCGCCGACAACAGCCAGGTCGACGCCTTCAACACCTCACTCCCCGTCGACTTCGCGCTGCTGTCCATCGGCGGCAACGACCTAGGCTTCTTCGACATCATGAACAGATGCATATTCCGTTTCTACAGCTTCTATTCGGGCACTTGCGACGAGGCCCTCCGTCGGTCCCAGGAGGCCTTTAACGGCCCCGAGTTTGAGCAGCGCCTCCGCCTGGTCATCATGGAGATTCTCGATCGTGTTCAATGGGAGAAGCATCCCTGGTTCACCATTGTCGTGACCGGGTACGCGCACTTCTTCAACGCCGAGACGGCGGAATGCGACGAATGCTCCTTCGGCGTGTGGTGGCGAGGGCCAAAGCTGGAGCGCAAGCTCCGCCAGAGGATGAACCGGATGGTTGTCGAGGTCAACAACAAGATACGCAGTTCTGTCGACGAGATCAACGCCGGCTTTACCGAACCGAGGGTCATGTTTGTCGACTACGATGATGCCTTTGAGGGACATCGCTTTTGCGAGCCCAACGTCACGGAGCCTGATTACGGCCGGAATGACACTTGGTTCTTCCTTGTCGGGGGTCAAGACAACTCAGCCGCCAACAATTCTGCACATTCTGCAGCTTCCACTCACGCCAGGCCGCTTCCGCCGGCCTCGCCGCTGGTCAACCCTCGAACCTGTTTGGAACCAGCGCGGAAGTCTGGAGACTGGGGAGGGCTGGCGCTCTGCATGATGGCCATGGCAGTCGAGAAGAACCCGTCGTTGCGCAGTCGACACGGGGAGGTGGTGGCCGAGAATTCCATGTGGTACGTTCCCACTTACTATGGCAAGACGTTTCACCCGGTAAGTAGTAAATTTCATGCTCTTTCTGGCAATGTTCATGTGTATTCCACAGTGCAGACTGACACTGACTCAATAGCGGACGCTAGGCCACATGGCTATACGAGACCGCGTGTACAAGCTGTGGGAGGAGAGATATCGCCACGGCGAATCGTAGTTTAGCTTTCTGCAATATACCCCCTGTTTTTAGCGAGTGCGGTGGAAATACAATGCCGAATCAAATTGGAATCAGAGCAAAAGAGTTCGTGATGCCAGCATCGTTCGTTGGTCCAAGGCAAGCTGAAGAGATTCGTTGCGGATTGGCTATCTGTACGAAGTACGACGGAGGTGCCTGTCAAACGCCAAACCCCCACTCGGATTATTGTTGTTGCCCGCGCCGCCATGTCACGGGCTGCCTAACAACTCATCCGTCAACATCGCCTCCATCTCACGGTGGCTACAAACAACCTTTCGCGCATCGGATTATTCGAAGCTGCTGCGCACTCAGTAACAGTAGTTCCTAACGCGCTCTTGGGTTGCGACAGGCATCTTGCCAGCCTCTGGCCGCGTCCCGGCACCCCGCAACGCCGGCCAAGATGGCGCCTGAATCGGACCAGACGATCAAAGTCGCATCCAAAAAGGACGGGAAATCGGGCACCATCAAGCTCAAGAAGCCGCCCCCAAAGCACAGCAAGCCTGGTAACTGGAGAGATGGAAGCGTCGTTGAAGGTATGTCCCCGAGCATCACACGGCGCACTCCGCGCGACGCGGCTAATCGCAAGCGGATGGCAACGCATCAGACGACAAGAAGAAAAACGGCGCCTCCCCCTCCACCTCGGTGGCTTCCCCGGGCCCGGTTGTGAACCAGCTAGACGACACGGCCCGCGAGACGTTTGCGACCGGACGGCCGTTGGAGGACAGCCCCGACCTGCAGCAATGCAAGCACTGTAAGAAGAGCATACTCAAGACGGCAGCCAAGGCGCATATTGCGCAGTGCCTGAAATTAAAGAAAGAAAAGGCACAGCGGAAGAAGGAGGCCAGAGAGGCCAGAGAGAGAGCCAAGGAGGCCGCGAGAGAGGAGGCACGGAAAGCCGACGAAGAGAATGGTGATGGCAAGGGCGACGATGAAAGCGACGAAGACGATAAGAAGGGCAGTGTTGCTGGCAAGAAAGCTGCCGGTAAAAAGCCAGAGGAAGACAAAAAGGGAAAAAAGCGGAAGGCCGAGGGGGAGCCCGACAAGGGCCCCAAGGCCAAGAAGAAAAAAGACGAACCAAAGCCCAAGGTGCCCAAGCCAAAGGGTACGTCTCCGAGGCGACTCTTGTGTCTCATGGCCATCTACTTACGAACAATCATCTAGGGCCCGTCGATGTCGAACGGCAGTGCGGTGTCATCCTGCCCAACGGCCAGCCTTGTGCTCGGTCATTGACATGCAAAAGCCACTCAATGGGGGCGAAGCGTGCGGTTGCCGGCAGATCACTTCCGTATGACATGCTTCTGGCTGCGTACCAGAAAAAGAACCAGGCAAAACAGCAGAGTAAGTCATTTGTGCCCTGTTTTGCCCTGTGTATACGAAAAGCGATGACTGACGGCGCACCCGCCTCGTTGCAGAGGCTGCCCTGGATGCCAACGCCCCTGTGGAGGATGAAGACGAGGTCAACAACGGACCAGTTGACTCCGATGAGGAGGCTGGCGCCGTGATGGGTGCGCTGGCGCTCTGGAATCCGCAGCCTCTGATGCCACAGCCCATATTCACGCCCATCAAGCGCCAGTACCAGCTGGCCAGGCTACACGAGCAGTTGCAGATGGCCACTAATGGTGGCCGTGCCAACATCTTTCAAGTCGCCGGCTACGGGGCGCAGAAGCTACCGGATGGACACCCAGGCATGTTCGATGGCGAGGACGCGCCAGGCGAGCCTGACGTCGGCAACTTGGTCTTCCCCGGGTCGGCGCGGTCGGCAAGCTTTGCCCTCAACACTGCGCCGCCACGGAGGCCGTCGGTGACGAGTCGCGGTTGAAGACTTCTTGCGATACGTGATCCAGTTATCCGAGTATCCGAGGGCAGAGTGGCCAGAGTGCATCAGAGCGCGGCGTTGCGGGTGTGATATCCTGGGCTTTTTTTTTTCGGCTGCATTGCATTTTGGACTGGCATAGTTGGTCGAGCCTTCTCCCGCTCTCAAGTCCCACGGCGGCGTTTTACATTTACGACTGAACGGCCGAGGCGTCTGAATGAGAGGCTTGGGAATAGCTGATTTAGAATACCCAAAATTGATGTTCATGATTGGGTTAGCGGCATACTTTTAGAGAGAGGCATTATGAAGTATGTACCTACGAAGTGATGGAGCACTTCAACTCATCTATTGTACGCAGAGAATCATCATGCCTTCCAAGGCCGCCCTCGACGCCCTGGGCCACGCCGTGTCCGGCTCGATGGGCACCGCCATCTCGACGGCGGCCGTCTTCCCCTTCGACCTCGTCACGACGCGTCTGAAGGCCCAGCGTCAGCTACGCAGCCAGAAGCGCTACGACGGCGTTGTCGACGCCCTGAGGGCCATTGTCAAGTACGAAGGCGGCGTGTTGACGCTCTATAACGGGTTCGGGCCCGACGTCGCCAAGTCGATGGTGGACAGCTTCCTCTTCTTCGGCTTCTACAGCTACCTGCGCAGCCGCAACCGCCACCCGAGCGTCGTGCAGGAGCTCTTCATAGGTGCCTTAGCGGGAGCCAGCTCCAGGGCCGTCACCACACCCATCTCCAGCGTCGTGACGCGCATGCAGATGTGGTCGGGGACGGAGACGCTGTGGGAGATGCTGGCCGACATGCTGAAAGAGGCCGGCATTCTAGGCCTGTGGTCTGGCTACTCTGCCACGCTGTTTCTTACCCTCAACCCCAGCATGCTTTTTCGTCAATCGCCGGCTCGCCAAGCGCATCATCCCGGCCCTCGAGGAGGAGGATGTCCCTGTGGCATGGGCTGCTTTCCTGCTGGCCGCCTTCAGCAAGGCTGCTGCAACTATTCTGACCTATCCGTTCCAGACAGAGTAGACACAACTCCAGATGCCGAACGAACCACCCACCAATGAGTCATCTGAAAAGGAAAAGGGCGTGGAGGAACCAGCAAAGCAAGCAAAATCCATTCTTGAGCGAGTCCTGTATTTCCTAGACAAGACTGTGATCGGGGTTATTTTCCGAATCATCAAGAAGGCGGGCCTGCGTGCTCTCTATGACGGCCTACAAGGCGAGCTGCTCAAAGGCTTCTTCAGCCACAGCTTGACCATGCTCACAAAGGGTATGCTCCATCGCCTGGTCATTCGTCTCTGGGTTTTGTCGCAGCCACATCTACGCAAAAGCCTCCAGAGAAAGTGATGCATCGTTGGGCCGGCCCAATTCGTCCCGCTTTTAGCGATACCTCCGAATGTCTAGCATGAGAAAGCGGACCATGGCCATATCCGCTGCGTCTTACGAGACGTAAATTGCGCATGTTTGCTCAACACTGAAACGCGACGCCGGATTTCTCCACCGTACTCGATCCTCGCGCAGAAAACCCAGTGCCTTCCGACTTCAACATCACAAGGCCAGGAGGCAGCGAGGAGTTGGAGCCTGTTGTTTTCTTTGACGACTTGGGTTCCACAGGCGTGTCACAGACATAGCACATCATCGGTGCCTCGGCCTCTGCAGTTGAACTTTTACTCGGCGGAATCAGGAACTTCTTTACGCAGCTCATGCAGAGGACATGACCGCACTGCTCTGTCATGACCGGGTTCGACGAATTCGAGAGCGCCTTGAGGCATGACGGGCAAGTTCTGCGCTTATCCTGGCTGGTCGGTTGCGCTTCTTCATTAAAGTGGATGGTGACCAGTTTCTGCATAGATATTGGGTGCGGGCTGTCGTCGGGCGACGAAGGACATATGGGCATGACCTTGTTTTGCTTGTTGGCGGCGGGTAGCTTACTGTCTTGCACATCAGGGGTAAGGGCTGGCGTCCAGAAAGAAGGTAGTGTTGGTTTCGCAGCCTGCAGGTGCTAGTTAGGAAAGGGCTCATGCGGGTGTTGGGGGGTAAGGCAAAAGAAACCGACCTTTTCGTCTTCAATGGCTCTTCTTGCTTTAATCCTGTCTTCTGTTGCTATACGTCTCAGCTCGTCCTCGTCGAGTGCGAATTTCCTTTTGGATGCAGCGTGAAGAACCACAGCGTCTGAAGGTATGTCTCGAGCAGCAATGATGGATAGAGCGGTCTTTTTCTTATTGGCAGAGAGCCCGGCCTGTGTCATCTCAAAGTCGCGAATGGCCCTCTCGCGGTCCTCTTCGTCCTCGATGGCCTTAATGCGCTCGGCCTCCAGCTCAGCATCGCGGCGGCCTTTTTCAGCCCGCTTCAGCTCCTTTTTCTGGGTCACCAGGTTCTCAAGCGCGCACTCGCGACAGAAGATGTCGCCGTGCGGGCAGGAAACGGGCTCTCTGGCGGTGCCGAGGCACAGGCCGCAGGAGCCAAATTGTAGGAAGGAGTCGCGATTGAGGCGGGCCGAGTTGGTCGCCCAGTTGGACTTAGCCAGGGCTCGCTCGTGGGAGGTGAAGACGGCGCGGGACGTGTTTCGTTTGCCTGCAAGGGGCTGGGAGTCAGCTGATGTGTGTGTGTATGTGGTGTGTGGTGTGTGGTGTGTGGTGTGTGGTTGCCTGCGCGGCCAGAGCTCTGAACGTCGATAGCAGACTTACTGTGTGACATCTTGTCTGAGCCAATGTATTGCGAAAGAATAAAAAAGTGCTCACTCGTCCATGACAGAGCACCCAGAAACGATGCGGTGGGATAGGCGGGGTTGTCGCGCTCTCACCAGCAGAAGATGCGACAAGGTAAGAGCTGAACTTGAAAGCTCAGGTGGCAGTTGGAGGTCACATGCGTGGGGCATCTTCATCTTATCAGTCGCGCGTCGGAGGGTGCCAATTTTATTGCCCCAGCACAGTCCATTTTCATCCTTGAACCACCCATCCCGTCCAGGGCCGCCACGCCATGCATTGAACCCGCAGGTAAACGGTGCATTGGGCAATGGGATGAGCATCTCTCGACCCCAATCGCCAGCCGAGCCCTATAACCACCACCAGCACTGCCATGTCTGGCCCAGCCTCTCCCGCCAGCCCCGGGCTGTCCTGGCGACTTGCCTCCATGGCCATCATGGGCACCGTGGGAGCGCTCTCCAGGGGCTTCCTCTACGGCCTCAACAACGTCGAGGTCACCGGGCTGGACCACCTCCTCGACACGCTCGACCGACGGAAGACGCAGGGCCGGGAGCGCGGCCTGTTGACTGTCTGTAACCACGTCGCCGTGTATGAAGCGCTTGGCCTCTGAATATTGTCGAGCGAAGCTTACACGTGTGACAGTCTCGATGACCCTCTCATGTGGGGGATCCTCCCCCTGCGCTACACCACCGACGTCGAAAACCTGCGATGGGGCCTGGGTGCCCACGATATATGCTTTAAGAACCGGTTCGTCAAGCCCACCCGAGCTCCAACTATGCGCCGCGCCGTCGAGCGAGCACATCCTGACCTTTCTAGCAGCGTTTGGTCCACCTTTTTCAGCCTCGGCCAGGTCTTGCCCACGCGCCGTCTGTGGCACTCACCGCTGGGCGGGCTATACCAGCCTACCATGGCGCAGGCCATCAACCTTCTATCCAACCCTCCCAAGTCCACAGTTGCCCCGAAACTGGCCTTCTCGACCGATGGAACAGACTCCTTTCCCGCGCCGGCTGCATACACGGCGAACCGCCATGCCTGGGTCCACGTCTTCCCCGAGGCATGCTGCCACCAAAGTCCCGACAGCGGCCTACGATACTTCAAGTGGGGGATCTCGCGACTCATCCTCGAGAGCGACCCGGCCCCTGAATTCATACCCATGTTCATCCACGGTACCCAGTCCATCATGCCCGAGGACAGAGAGTGGCCGCGGTTCCTGCCCCGAATCGGCAAGCGGGTGAGAGTAGTGATCGGAGAACCCACGGACGTGGATCGTGTGTTTGGCCATCATCGTGCTGCGTGGAAACGGCTGGTCGACCGTGGCGACACAGAGCTCCTGAAACGCGACCCAGAGGCTGTCCAGTTAAGGATCGAAGTCGCCAAGTCTGTCCGCGGCGAGATCGAGAAGCTCAGAGAGAGCATCGGCTTGCCCCGTGAAGAAGATGAGGCGGCTGCCCTCGCCGAAACCTGGTCCAAGGAACCAAATAAGCGCAAGTTCAAGAGCCCCGTAGATGGCAGTCTCATTAATAGGCACTGAAATCAAACAAAAGCCTTGTCATCAATGGCATGTCACTTTCCAGAAGCTTGATGCGTATTATTCATTTTCGCTAGTCATGATTAGACCGAACAGGTGTTCTACACCAAGCATCGGTTACGTGTCAAAAAGCACGCCTTCCTCCCCGTCTAAAGGTAGTAAACCCCCAACTCCTTGATACCTTCAGTCCATAAACAACACTTCCCAAGAAAAGACAAGTCCCAACCACGAGCGGTGCATTCGTCTCAAGTTCAAGGCGCGATACAGTGACGCGCAGAGGTCCCAGGCCAGTCGGCATCTGGCCACGAACAGGACAGCCAACTACATCTAGTAGTTGTCAAAGTTTTGGGCCGGTACGCTCTGTTGATAAGCCCGCGCTTGGGCATGCAGGGCCTGTTGCTGCTGCTGCTGCTGCTGATGCATAACGATGTCGTTGAACCAGGGGTGTTGCAGGGCGTCGTGGGCGCTTATCCGCAGTTCGGGCCGTAGCTGAAGCATTCGCTGAAGCAGATCGATGCCAGTCGGGTCGATAGCGTGAAGGATATTGCGCAGGTCCTGGGTGGCATACATTTGGAAACTGGGCTTGTACTCAGGGTGCTGCGTGATGCCTGGCCAGGTGCGCTCCGTGGGCGTTCCCATGATGCGGAATATCCTAATGATCTGGTCCTCGTTTGTGGTCCCTGGGAAGAGAGGTCTGCCCGTGTACATCTCAGCCATGATGCAACCAGCGGACCAGATGTCAATGCTCGTGTTGTACGTTCTGCTGCCCAGGAGGACATCGGGGGCTCGGTACCACAGGGTCACGACCTCGTTGGAAAATGTGTTGACGGGGATTCCAAAGGCGCGGGCCAGGCCAAAGTCACCAAGCTTCAACAGCCCCTTGCTATTGATGAGAAGGTTCTGCGGCTTCAGGTCTCGGTGAAGCACTCGGTTCTGGTGGCAGAAGTCGATGCCCTTGAGCAGCTGGTACATGAAGGACTTGATGGTGGCGGGTTTGAGAGCGCCGCGCTCGCCATGGGTGTCCATGTATCTCTTGAGGTCTCCGTCCATGTACTCAAATACGAGCATGAGCTTGTTCTCAGTGTGGATGACATCGTGGAGCGCGACAAGATTCTCGTGCTTGAGCTCCTTCATGAGCGAGATCTCGCGGATGGCGGTTGACGGGGTCCCTTCTTCCGAGTCAAGGTGAATCTCCTTGAGCGCGACAAGCTCGCCCGTCTGGCGATTTCTGCCCTTGAAGACCTGCGGGCGCGGCGTCAGTCTCGTCAAAGGGGAGCGGTTGCAGGCAGTGCGGGCAGACTCACGGTCGCATATGTACCTTCGCCGAGCTTCTCCAGTTGCTGGAACGAGCTAGGGTGTCGTTTGCCGCCCATTGTGAGAGCGAGCCAGAAGCAAGCAGCTCAGAGCCAAGCGCCTTATATTGTAGACTGGGTTGGGAGGGTGGCAGAAGTTGACGGCCTCCTTGCAACCTGGCTGGAGTCGCTGTGAAGTCTGAGCCCAGCGTCTCATACCGTCGGCGAAGGGAGAGGGGCGATGCTGCTTCGCAAAGCCGGTATGCGCTGTAAAGGCATGTCCTGTGGGCATCTATTGCGAAAGCTCATGCGCTAAGCGGGAGAATTACCTTATCGGTAAAGCTCCCTCCCCGCGTTGGCACACCTTGCTGTCGCGGGCACAGGCGCTGGGCGATAAGACAACTGCTGCACGCTGCGACCTGCAGCATCACCCCATCACTTCCATTCCCTCTCCTTTCCCAAATACGTCCCAGCCTTTTTTATCGCTCCGGAGGCGACGAATACTCTCGTGTTATTGCTGGACTCGACTCGTCCAGGATGAGGCCAGTTCCGACCCCAGCGGACGCATCGGGCAACCGCAGAGCCGACCCAGATGTCTTATCGCTCAACACGCCCGTGGCACCACTGAGCTGTTTCATCGCGACCGAAGCGGACCTCGATTCCGCTCTTGATTCTTCTGAACTGGAACCTCGCGCACGAAGTCGTATTTTCAAGCGGAGCCGCAGCTCCAGTCCATCACTATCCGACCTTGCCGGACACCGACTGCGACAGGCCTCCCCATCCTTGTCATCGGACATGGATCTCGGCATCTCGCAGCCCATGACGCCCGTCTTCACTCGTACCTTTGGCCCCGGATCGGCCGTCAGTGTTCCTTCGCCTCCCGGGAACGCATCAAGCATCTCTCTTTCGGAAGAACCCGGCAGCATTGCAGCGAGCTTCGCCGAGCTCTCCCCTAGTCGGTCGCCGCATCAACGGCCCGTTGCCAGCGTCGCGGGGAGTACGGTTCCGCAGCTGGTCATGCCCAGCCTCACAGTTCCCCGCCGTCGTCCTTTCTCGGAAGTGGGCAAGTCGCTGGGGAAGCTCAAGCTCCTGATCGCGGGTCAAGCAGGTGAATTTTCCCATATCCCTTGGGAACTGTAAGCAACGTTACTGATTGATGGAGCAGGCATCGGCAAGACATCTCTGATTCTCTCCATAGCTCAGTGCTGCGATCACATTGTACACATGGATTCTGTCAACCAATTCACAGCCCACGAAGTCGCGGAGGTTCACGCCAGCTCGCGGCCTCATCCTTGGTGGCGCGCTGATCTGGATCCTGCGACGTACATCAAAAGACGGAGAAGATCTTCAACAACAGACGAAATTCTGGACAGGAACTTGTGTTTTGTTGATTGCCCAGCGCCTCGGGATGATTCAAAGGCAAGCCGCACCTCGATATAACTAGGTGGGATCGGCTAACATATCCAGGCCTCGCAGCCGGTGCTTCAATATGTTGAATCAGAGTTGCTTCGGCTTTCCGATAAGCCAATAGAAGACGCGGACCTATACGCCCTCTTAAGTGGCGGGGGCGAGTCAACCGTTGACGGCGTGCTGTACATGTTTCCGCATACCGGTAAGCTCCTTAGCTTGTCTGGAGTCTACTCGAGGCTAATTTTGCTCAGGTCCGGATCTCGCCGACATACAATGCATAAAAAGTCTGCAGGGGATGACGAACATCATCCCATTACTCGCAAGAGCAGATGAGCTCACCGACGAGGAAATAAGGCTATCCAAGGACAGAATAAGGCAGTCGCTCGGCGATGAATACCTCGAATGCTTCTCTTTCGCAAATCCTGAGTCCGCCCGGGAGCTGGAGCTTCCAAAAATATACGCGGTATCCAGTGCAACTCAGCTCGATCGTGACACCATAGATGCAAGTATTCTCATGAGCTCTGAATATTTGCAGCCGTTGGTGACAACGGAGCTTGGGGAGCTGGTCCACCACATCTTCTCTCTGGATGGCAGTTCATGGCTTCGACACTCTGCTGCCGTCAAGTCTGTGAACTGGCGCCAGCGCCGGCTTCGACACAGCACGTCGCGTTCTGCGTTGGCTTGCCGGTGTCTAACATCTCACGGAGTCCTTGTTCCTTATGCGATGACAAACCCGTACATCGAACGTCGATGCTGGGGCCGGATAGAGCTGTCCAGCTGGGCAGAGGGCTTGCGCGAAAGCCTGGCTTCAGAGAGATTTGATCGATCTCAGCAATTTTTAGGTCCAGAGATTGCCCGGCACGAGATGCCCCTTGCGAAGACGACGAGGCAACACCAGAGACAATCCCGTCACCCTGTCGCGCAGCCCATCAACACCAACCATGAAGATCCGCTGGGACTTCTGGAGCTAGCGAGCCAGATAAAGCACGGCGGAGGCATCACCCTGGAGTTGCTGAGCAGCCTCGGCGTTCTGGGCTGTCTCGCTGCGTGGCTAATCCGACCTGAGTTGGCACACCATTGGGACGTGAGGCTGCCGCCAGCCTGGTGCCTAACAACGTGTTGATCAACCCATACTCAAGAGCCGGCATATCACTGGCGGGCCCTATCGAACCTTTTGTTTAAATGTTTGCTCGAGGAGGACTCTGTGTCTGTGCGGTGAATGCGAGGCCAATGCCAGTCCTCGTCGTCGTGCAATGAGTTAGTTATTTATTATATGGATGTCAATTGATCGCATCCAGCCCAGTCCTGTTCAAACCTGCGGTCTACGGGCAGGCAGAGTGCGCACTGGCACTGATGCGAGTGTTGACTTCGAGCATGGCATCCCTCGCCAGTTAGGTAGAAGTCGAATCTTGTACCATGTACACAAACCCCTTTGTCTAGCTTCCGGCTTGTAAATACACATGAAGGAGCAGTGTCCACCAACTGCCAGTGGTACATTAACAGATGGGCACCTGCATTGCGTGCTCCACCAAGCCTACGGAATCGCCGGTTCTCATTTCTCATATCATAGCGGCCTAACTTCGTAAACTATCATAGAAGTAGGGGGGATTGCCCTTGCCTCCCTCGCTTGCTAGTCTGGTGTGTTTCTCCAGCGACAGGGGTATTGAGGTGCTTGGGTCGAAACATCCGAGGCGAATCACTTCCATGGGTAAGGTATCTTGGTAAAGACACGCCAAACAAAGGTTACGCGAGACGCATACTGCACATTAGGTTCCTAGCAACCGAAGATAGTGAGTGCTTCAGGCATTCGGCGAAGCCAAATAGTGAATAAGGCAGTTCAACAGTGGTTGGCGCGTTGTGGACGATGCGATCCAACGATTCAGGCATTCCGTGAGCAACAGAGCTGTCTGGTTCTCTCGTGCGCAAATGCCCTCTCAAGCCGCTGGGTCAGCAACCCCGAGCGCCTCGAGAGCAGCGTCAAAGTTTGGAAGGTCCGCGGCAGTGCTAGAGATATGCTCCCAGCGCACCGTGCCATCTTCGTCGACGGCAAAGGCGCCGCTCGTCTGCCAGCGACTCCCGCTCTCGGTGGGCCGGTTCCAGATGCCCTCGTCGGCGCCGAGGCGGTAGGCCGAGTAAAGAGCAAACGGATTGATCATGTGCCAGGTGCTGGAGAGGCCAAGGCCCCACTCGGCGTAGAGGTCGCGGCCCTCGTCGACGATGATGTCAGTCTGCCAGACGCCTCCAACCTGCGGGACCCATCGCTCCGTGGCTTCCGCCGAGGAGTGCGACACGGCGATGCAGTGGACGACGTTCTTGTGCTTATCAGAGATGGCCGTCAGGGCCTTGAATGTCTTTTCGGCGACTGCGTTGCATGTCAGCAAAGAGAATGGGATCTTGCTGGCGTTGCGCGATGCCGCTCACCAAAAGATGAGAGCAGCACTTACACGGACATCCGCAGTGGCGGAGGAAAAGGACTAGGGTCTTGCGCCCATCCGGCAAGGGGAGCCGCGACGTGGACGGTGCCTTGGATCCCACCTTTGGCGTAGGAGCAACATCCTTGGCCGCGGGTGTCTTGAGCGACTCGAGCTCAGCCCAGAGGCCCGACTTAGGAGCGTTGGACTCTGCGTTTGTTGCTGCCGTTGTTGATTCGGACATGGTGATGGTGCGGCAGCGGTGTGAGGGGACACGGAGTTGTTTGAAGAGCTGTGAAACGGGTAATAAACTCGGACGTAATAGACTGGGAAGTCGTCTCTCTCAGTTGTTAGAGGACCCTTGCTAAGTTGCTATGACGAAATGCTTCCTTCGACGGACCCGGGAGAAGCCAAGATTGGTGTATTAGGTAAGCCGGCCAACCCACGAACCTACCCTACACCCGGCCTAGATACGCAGAGAGCTTCACACACAACATCGAGTGCGCAATAATACGATATATCGAACAACAGCTGCGAGGCGAATCCGCCGTATACTCGGCATCAAACCACAACACGGAGTTATATTGCGAACAATATCCTGTCCAGCCCGCCTGGAGGAGAAGCCTAGGCCTTGGTCGCGACCTCGGCTGGCAGAAAGCGGCCATGCGTGAAATCATCACCCTCCAGCTCGGCAACCTCAGCAACTACACGGCCACGCACTTCTGGAACACCCAAGAGTCGTACTTCACATATGGCAACCAGGAAAAATCTCCAATCGACCACAATGTCCACTGGCGAGGGGGCGTAGGGCAAGATGGCTCAGAAACCTTTTTGCCTAGGACCGTCATCTATGACCTGAAAGGCGGCTTCGGCTCGCTCCGCAAGATTAACACGCTGTATGATACTACATCAGAGTCTAATGCAGCAGCTGACTCGCTCTGGTAAGCTTCCGCTCCGTCGGACTTATACATGCTCGTTAAGACTACCTCATCTGCATCTCACTAACTGCTGTCACAGGCCTGGCCCATCCGCTGTGCACAAGCAAGCCGCCGTGCACCCCAGCGTCTACCAGCAGAGTCTAGATGCCGGCACGGAGCCTCCCCGGCTCGCAAAGTCCACCGTGCGCTACTGGTCAGATTTCTCGCGCGTCTACTTCCACCCCAAGTCGCTGGTCCAGCTCTACGACTACGAGCTCGACTCCTCCATCCGGCCCTTTGAGCGTTTCGCCATGGGCATGGAGCTATTCGACTCCCTCGACAAGGAGCATGACATTGTCGACCGGGACTGGCGGCCCTTTGTCGAGGAGTGCGATCTCATGCAGGGAATACAGGTCTTTACGACGCTGGACGATTCCTGGGGCGGTTTCGCCTCGTCGTATCTCGAGGCCCTGCGGGACGAGTATCCCAAATCTTGCATCTGGGTATGGGGGATTCAGAGCCCCTTAGTTGATGTATCGCGTGAGACACGCCAACTACGCCTCGTGAACACGGCGCAGAGCTTGAGCCAAGCCTGTTCACAGGCCTCCATGGTGGTACCCCTGGCGCTCCCCGAGGGCCGGCTCCCGTCTAAGCTCGCCGTAGACCGCAGCTCGCTATGGCACGTATCTGGTCTCTTTTCCACCGCTGTGGAGAGTGCAACGCTGCAGTCAAGGCTGGCTGCCGAGTCCGGCTACCAACCGATATCCTTGAGTGCCATGGCCGAGAGCCTGAACACGGATGGCAAACAGACTCTTGCCAGCGCCAAGATGGATGTTGGGCCACATGCTGATGAGGCGGACAGAGAGACGCTTGACGTGGACTTTTTCCACCTAGGCCGCGATAGCAATGTCAGGGGTAAAGATCGAGCTGGACGGGTGTTTGGCCAGCTGTCGTCCTACCGCGGCCCTCAGGACACGAGTGACGGGAACGGGCCAAACCCAAAGTCGTGGCCCATCGTGGGAAACCCCGTTATTCGACAGTAAGTCCGATGGCATCCCATTCCGTTGCCGGCAGCGAAGCTGATGTCACAAACAGATACACCTCTCGGCTCCAGTTCCCTTTACTGGATAGCTATCCGCACATCTACATTGATGCTTCCGCTGACCAGGCTGGGATACCAGTGCGCACCGTCTTGTCCACAAACACAGCCATGTCGGCGTGTGTGAAGACCCTGCAATTCCAAGTCTCTCGGTCCATCGCGGCGGAAGAACGGGAGATGCTGAGCAATGGCCTTGCCGAGATTGCTGACGCCTACCAGAACAACTGGTCCAGCGGAAGCGACGCAGACGATGATGATATGTGACACGCTTGAACCTGCAAGCGGCGAATTCTCGAATGTTCGCTGGCCTCTAAATTCACTACTTGGTAGTCCCAGGGGAGAGCGCACATATCCATCCATTATGGGCACGACCAGCTAAAGACAGCAAGCTGGGCATGGTCACTTATGAGGTAGCTGGCGGTGGACGATGAGAAATTCATATTAAGAGGCTTTTATACCTCGAAATTACAGCTGTATTCATCATCTAGCAAGGCCAAATCTTCTAGATACAGCCCTCAATGAGGGGCATCGTCGCGGATCTGCGAGATATGTCAACCCGCATCCGCCGAGACCCACGACCAATACTCATGGCCCATCCAGAACGGCCTCGTGGAATGCGAGACGTTTCTAAAGAAAACCTTTGTCGTTTTGCTCACCATATGCGATGTCGCCTACATGCTGTCCTGTACCTCGTTGCCAGCCGGTGACAGCCGAGCAATGACCACTGGCGGATCAAAACGATGGCCAGAAACACCGACGCCTTATTATCGTCCAGCCGTATAAAAGCAAGCTGCATCAACTTTTTGCGTGTCAGCAGGGGGAATCACGTCGTAGGGGCTCCTGATGGGATCGAGCCTTGTCCAAGTCGGTCCTTGGGAGCGAGTTAAAACCGCCCAAGCGTCGCTCATCGAACACCTTTCCAAATCATCGGCCACGACAGGCCAAACAGTTCGTTCAGTTCAGCCGGCGGCAACAACAGAAGTCTGCGGCCGCTTCGCTGGTGGTGGAGGGTTGTCCTAAAACTTTGTTAGCTCACTTCATCCACTACCGGGACGCTTGCTCACGGCACTCATTCGGAACAAGGAGGGTCCATGATGATGAATAAATACCTCTGACGGGCCACGCTTCTTGCCGTTCAAGGTGCCTCTAACACCCTTCTTCTGCGGCTTCGCTTCGCCCGCCTCGAAGACGTCGTCAGGAAGATTGACGCTGCGCAGAACATTAGCAGTGTCCCGGCCTGACCTTGGTCTAATTTCCTACTTACTTTCGCACGTGCTGGATGCCAATAGAAACCAGAGGTTGCAGCTCATCTTTGTACTTGTTCCACTGCGTGCAGAGGGTCTTGAATTCGTCTACCTGATAAGATAGGTCCAGGGATTTCGCTTCTGTAGCAGCTCAAGGTTAGCAGTATTCCACTGTAGACCGCACACCAGTCTGATTGCTTTCAGGATGGATTTTTAAGAAACCATTGGTAAGAGCTGAGATGGTAGTTACTTTTCTCTAATTCCAGGCCGATGTAATGGGTGGTAGTATAGACATTGGCTGGGAAGGGAGGTTGTGATCCCTCCCCATCCTCTGCAGGCTCCTGCTTCTTGTTCGCGTCGTTCTCGGTGTCGGTGTCGTCGGGTTTGAGAACAAAATCGAGACTGCCTTCCTGTACTTGCGGAATCTGCGCGTCATCGTTGCAGCGATGGCGGCGATCATAGCCCTTGTTGAAGGCGCGTGCTAGCGCTATGGACTGATGCAGTTCCAGCTTTTGGACGAGCATTCGGACCTTGGACTCAACGTAGCCAGACCAGACCTTGTGCGCCTCCTTGTCCTTGCTTGCTGTGGTGACGGAAATGTAATACTTGTAATCCGTAGTGAAGAAGGTGTGCTTGACGAACAGGTCGCTCCATGGCCTCTTGCCCACCATTATGCTCTCTGTCAGCTCCAGGCCGCGCTGGAGCTCCTGGTTGATGATGGTCATGGAAGACCGCGTGATGTTAAACGTCGCACACATCGAAGGATATGCTGGTGTGATGACCGGCATGAGATGGAAGGAATCGCCTTTATAAGCCTGCTTGCAGCTTGGTCAGTCGTGATGTCGCTTATTGCGAAGGGGGAAAAATGCAAGGGGAAACGTACCTTGGGATTCCAGACGCGAACGGGGAGGGGAACGCTCTCTATGGGCTTGAGGAGTACAGGCTGAGGCCATCGCCACTGGCCCATGACAAGGAAGAACTTGTTGACGATAACAGAAGTGGCAGCCTTTGGATACAGCTGGCAAACACGGGCGACGAGCATGGCCCAGGCCACGCCACCGGGAAAACCCATAATGTTTGCGTACACGGCGCGGCGCTGAGCCCAGGGCTTGATGGCCCGCAAGGCAAGATTGAAGGTGCTTTGTTCGGGAACAAGGTTCAGGATTTCGTCGGTGACACGAGTGCCGTTCAAGGAACGCAGCTCAGCCTCATCCAGCCCACGCAAAAGCCCCGAGTCCTTGAGGTCCTGGAGGTCTGGCGAGAGTTGCTTCTGTATAAGGCGCGAGAAGATCAAGTCGATGCTGATGCCGGAGTACTCGAATTTGATGATAGGAACGAAAGCATCGGTGACGACGGCCAATTCGGTGATGGCGCCCTTGGGGGCCATGTCGACCAGCATGTCGGGGAAGTACTCGAAGTAGTCATCACGAGTGACGTACTTGGGGGCGACGATGAGCGTGTCGATGTCGGAGCCGGGCCCAAAAACGCCGAGGCGGAAGCTGCCATAGGTGAAGACTTTGCCTCGAGCGTTTTTGATGAGAATTTCGTTCTTGGGTTCCTTCTTTCTGGCCACACGCTTGACAAACTCGTCGCAGATGTTCTGGAGCGACTCGAGGACTTTGTGTCTGTGAGGGGAAAGAATGACAAGTTAGATGGGAGACGCAAACAAGCGACAGTGGACATGGTGACATACCTTTTCTGGGTGTCAGATGGGCTCTCGAACGTCTTTTGGCGTCGAAGCTCTTCGATGAGGGCGTCGCTGGCTCGCTTCTCCTGCTCTGTGGGTAGAGTTACGGAGATCGGCGGCGTGACGCCGCAAACCTGATCGCCAGGCATTGCGGTTTAGTCGGGGGTCACTGCCGGAATCGAGGTCAAGGCCCAGGCCGAGGTTCAGCGAGGATGGGCGTGGGGAAGGGTAAGGCAGGTGACAAAGGAAAGGCTGTCTGGGCCGTCGGAGGCGCTTCGCGGTGTCGAGGCTGCGCGTCAGCAGCTCGGTGAGCCGGTCAGCCGTCTCCGGCAGTAGCGTATGATTGGCGAAGGAAAGGGGAAGGAGGGGGAAGAAAAAGAAAGGAAAGGGGATGCGTGTCGGCGCAGTGGTGGTGATGCTGGTGGTGATGCTGGTGGATGCTGGTTTGTTGGTGTTTTGTTGCGGGTGGTGTCAGGCATGCGGCCCGTGGGGGAACTATTTTCCTCTGGCGTTGTTCACGGTGGTGCCAGCAGCAGGAGTGAAATTGTCACCGAGAGCAGCGCAGTACTTCGTCCGAAGTGCTCCGTACCTTGGGAGGCGAAGAAGACGAAATAGCCTCTGGTAGATTTCCTGACATTGCTTTTATTTTAGTTTACTACCTTCAAGACCATTCTGCCTCTTGCTCCTCTCTCATCGTTCCTCAGCAATAGTGCCAGACAAGGAACTCCCTCCAGTGAAAATCATCAGCGCTGGAGCCAACTGCAGCCTTACCAGCCCCCCTGGTCCGATGCATGCTTGTATCGGGGCTCGGCTGGGCCGGCTGCCGTACTATTCTACCTCGAGGCACGGAGTACGGAGTACTTCGTACAAGAGCCTGGCGACCGCATACCTGAAAGTACCCTAAGCAGCAGCCATGTACAAGACTTGCCACCTGGTATTGGAGCCACGGCGCGCTAAGGCTGTAAACGAGGGCGAGCGTCGACGAAACGCGAACGCGGTTCAAACTTTGGGCAGGGCACTTTAATTGATTGATCGATCCATTCATTGGCTTTGCCTTTGACCACCCGTCACCGCATGTATCTCCCTTGCGTTCAGGCTCACGCCTTGTCACCTTTGATGCGAACACTCGCCCGCGCTCGTGCCTTGTGACGCGCTGCGCTCTGGGCCCCTTGACGATTAAAAAAAGCCAGCCTATACTTTGTATATCAACCACCGATCGATCGACCGAACCAACGTCATCTGCACCTGGGCGCGACACGATCGATTCAGAGCGGCTCTCGCGACAACTCCGCCACCAGCCTCCCTCTTCGCCTCCTCGCGCTTCCCGTGATGCCGCCGTCAGCCAAGAGGGCCCAGCGCGCTCGGCGCGACTTGCGCAAGGACAAAGACGCCGAAGCCAACGTTGACATCGACGACTCGTCGTCTCCCAGCCGTCCAGCCAAGCGCCGCAAGAAGGCTTGTTCTCCCGACCCTACCGTGAGGAGCCAGCTGTCGGGCGCTCATGATGCTAGCGAGTCGCCCGGCACCGACGATGACCAGGTCGTGTCGCAGGTCACTCAGCAGCTCAAGGGCCAGCCTGTCCAAGCCGCCAAAGACCACGCCAACGCCATCCATGAGGCGAATGGCGACGGAGTCAAGGCATACGCCAAAGTGGCTGCGCAAGACTGGACCTTCTACATTACCAAGCTCTCCGTCAATATCGGTCGCGCCCCGGAAACGTCCCCGGCCGACGACGATGAGGATGACGAGGGCCACGTCCACATCGACCTCGGGCCCAGCAAGATGGTTTCGCGCGAGCACGCCTCCATTTCATTCGACCCCAAGGACGAGAAGTGGCTGCTCCAAGTCAAGGGTCGCAATGGTGCCAAGGTCGATGGCCATCCCCTCAAGCCCCACGCCTCGCACCCTCTCACTAGTGGCGAAGTCATGGAGATTGGAAACGTCGAGATGATGTTCGTCCTGCCTTCTGAAATCAGTCCACTCCATGTCCACCCTACTTTCCTCCAACGATGCGGATTGAGTTCCGAAGCGTCACAGGCCCCTGCATCCCGCCGCCAACCTCTCATTGCGCCGGCACCTCCCGATTATAAGCGACCAGGAACGCCGCCCTCGACACAACGTCGCGGTGCCGCCTCGACCGCGAAATCTCCTGCTGCCAGCACGCCAGCAGTCATGATAGGCGCCAATGATGTGGACCTCAGCCATGACGACAATCGACATATAAAGCCCCAGTACAGTTATGCCCAGATGATCACCCAGGCTATACTCAATGCTCCCGACGGAAAACTGAATTTGAACGGCATCTACAATTTTATAATGAACAGCTACTCATATTATCGCCACCAGCAGGCGGCAGGCTGGCAAGTAAGTCCTTTGTTCCCCATACCACCACGGCTTTTACACCACTAGTGCATCGCATACTGACCAGCGTAACCAGAACTCCATCCGGCACAACCTGTCCCTTAACAAGTCTTTTGACAAGGTGGCTCGGTCGACTGATGAACCAGGAAAGGGCATGAAGTGGCAAATTGTTGCTGAGGCCAGGGAGGACATGATTCGAAATGCCTACAAGATCGGTCGCGGCGGCCATCGAGGCTCTTCCGCTCCATCGTCACCAAATCAACTCAACTACATCACGCACGGACCCAGAGACGTGGCGACGAGAGACCCGCCATCCACCCGGAAACGGCGAGGCTCGCCTTTGGTGTCTCCCCCTCCGCGGTCGTCTCTCCATGTCACGCAGTCGACACCTGAGCGAGCGTCTGATCGGGGAGCAGGAAGAAACGCCGCCCTGACTACGGACGGAAGTCCGCTGCCTCGGCATAGGAAAGCTGCTGCTAGCGCGGCCCCCGATTCATTGTTTTCCACCTTCAACCCTCAGTCCCCCACCCTCACATCATCATATCTGCAAGAGGATGGGACGTCGTTTGTAACACCTGCGCCGCCTCGAATCCACCCAAAGTTGGCCCCTCCGAGTACGGCGCAGAGGCCAAGCCAGCATATGCCGACCAGCTCGCCTGCGCCCTTCTGGAAGTACGCCGATATTGGCAGCACACCGCTGAAACCTCCGACTCAGTATGAACTGAGCCCGTCGAAGCCTGCAAGCGAAATGCCTCCACAAAGTAGCAGCCCTCCTCGCSCCAGCAAATCCCCTCCCAGCAGCCCCTCGCGGCCACAAAGGACGGGCGGTTCGCAGGAACGCCTGGCTCCAGAAGAGCCAGACGACGAACAAGGCTTTGACCTGACCAAGTGAGTACATTCGGTACATAAAACGAGATCAAAAGAGAGCCAGAGCTAACTTTTCTTTCTCCCAGGGGCTTCCAGAGCATTGGCTCCTACCACGCGCCAGTGGGGCGAGGAGTCGCCGTGGCAAGTGCTCTGAAAGGGAACTAATGATGACGAAACGGACGTGGGGCGTTGGGGCGTAGAAAATTGTGTACAAATCTACCTGATGAAATGTAGGTTTGCTCTGACTGACCAACCTTATCTGCGGGCTGTGGGGGAAAAGCGTCTGCATGAAGTAACTGGCTATTATGTCAGGGGACTGGCTGATAGTTTTAGGGCGGTTTAGCTGCACCTTCGCCAATGCCAACTTTGTCGCACAAGGTTGAAGACGCTGCCTGCATGTCCGTCGTTGAGACAGGAGCCGTCGTGATGACAGCAAAACGATGAGACGAGGCCCTCGTCAGCCAAACTACTCTTCTTGGCCATCGTGGCCACTCGTCTTGAGCGTGCCTGAAACTGCAAAGGATCACCTGAGCCAACAATGACATGGCGGTTTTCGACAGCAGCGTTTGACGGTTTTGAGTGAGGATGTCTTCTGGCTCAGCCAACCGAGCCAGAGTGTAGCTAACGTACTTATATTTACACTAGGCGGACGTGCGCCTATTCCCGTAGATGCTTCTCATGCTCCCCCCCCCCGTGGACCATGCACCGTCCCATGCAGAACTCACCAGACTACCCATTCCCACCGTGTCCCTGGCCACCGGCCATATAATAAGTGTACATGCATGCCGATTTATTCACTGGCAAAGTGGCACGTCAAGCCTCCACCCATTAGGAGTCTATTCGCTCTACTTACGCGGCGGTGCTCTGCCCTCTCCGTCTTGGGTTGCCGCGGCCGGCCGGCCGCTGCTTGGACGGCTTCGACTTTTGGTCTCCGCCTTCAATGAACTTGATGAGCTCATCGATGCTGCGGGAATCCATCTGCGATGAGGAAGCAATCCGCTGGGATGGCCCGCCGGTGGTGGCTTGGGCGGGAGCAGCCGTGGCGGGGAAGCGGATGCCCGATCGAATGCGCCGGGCCTGCACATCTTTGGCGTGTTTGGCAATCGAGACGGCGTTCTGCGTCAACTGCTCGAGCCAGCTTTCAGCCTCCTTGGTATTCTTGTCCTCGGGGCCGAGTTCGTTCAGGAAAATGTTGTACGACTCGCGCATCCGGTTGACGGCGCCCTTGGAGTCGTGGTCCAACGCAAGCGCCTGGGCAAGCTGGAACAGCAGAGTGGCCGAGTTGACGGATTGCTTCCCGAAGACCGACTCGCACACACGCAGTGACTCTTCGAACCAGAGCCTCGATTCGTGGTACGCCTTCAGGTGCTGCAGCATGACGGCCGCGTTGTTGATGGTAGTGATCGAGTCGGGGTGCCCGGGTCCATAGATGATCTTCCACAGCATCAAGGCATGCTTGGAGGCTGCGAGAGCGCCTTTGCTGTCACCGACTTGGTGGAGGAACAGGCTTAGGTTCAAGTAGTTGAGCAACGTCTCCGCCGAGTCGACGCCTACGGTCCGTTCAGCGACAACTATGGCTTTCCTTGCCAACTCAACAGCGGCCTCTTTGTCATCAAGTTGGTAGTACAGCATCGAGAGACTGTTGTATACCTTCGCCACTTCAGGGTGCAGGATGCCATAAATCTGCTCGTGCAGTGACAGGGATTCAAGCAACAGCTCCTGGCCCAGCTTTTTCTGGTTCTGGATGATGGAAAGGCGGCCTGCCTCGAGCGCCTCTTCTGCAAGCGCGCTCCGAGGGCAAGAGTGCTTGACTAGAGGGACCACATCCACGATGTCATCGGGAGTGAATGCATGGCGGACGGTGGCCGATGTCGTAGAGGCCGGCGAGCCATCCCGAGCCTTCTTCCTCTTCTTTTTTGCCTCTCCATTGGCCTGTCCGTTTGTCTGGTCCTGAGCGGCCTCTGCGGCAAACTGAGCGTCCGACTTGTTGGCGCCGTCGAACACATAGTCCTTGGCTTGCACTTGGAAACCAAGTCTCAAGCAGACCTCTCGCAGCAGCTGCGTGTTCCGCATCCCCTGAAACCACTGCGTATCCAGCCTATACCTGAAACGCCGGAGCACTTGCTGCTCAATGCTAGATCGAAGAGTCTCTGGCGTCACCCCCTCGAAGGACAAGTCGGCATCAGAGTACAAAGCTCGAAGCGACGAGTCAACTTCGGCGGCAGGCTTAGGGTTCAGGCCGTGGCCAAGGAGACAATTCAGGAGGTGAGACACGCAGGCAGCCGTGAAAGGTACTGGCAGAGAGCGCAGATAGACTGCGGCAACGTGCTTGAACGCGCGCGACACCATGTCCTGAACACAAATCTCGCGTAGGCAGCGCAGCCGTGCGTCCGTTGCGAGCGTAGCCACCTTTCCGAGATATCTCACGTTGATGCCCCGCTTGTGTAGGAGGCGGCTGAGCGACTGTCCGTCCATGGGGAAGCTGATGTCTGAATCGGAGAGTTCACGCAGCAGATCCGGAATGACCTGGTCGCGGAGATACTTGCATGCCTCGCGGACTTCTTGTTCATCTTCCTCGAACTGCGCCTTCTCCTCATCATTTTGAGGCAGCTGGCCGCTGAAGGCATCGGGGTTGAGGGCAAACTTGAAATCGGAGGGGTCGAGCTGGCTCTTCGTAGACGTTTCGCCCTCCGTTTCGGCAGTTTTTTCTTTGTCCCCATTTGCATCGTTCGCCAACTCCTCGCGCTTCGCCTGCCCACGGCGAGCCAGCTCCTTATCGACCCACTGCTTCATCCTGAATCGTGCAAATGATTCCACCAGCTCCGGTCGCAGGACTGTCATCCGGTGAGGGTAGTCCTTGGCCTCGCCTTCGCTCGTAGCCAACTTCGTCTCCTCCAGCCAGGTAATGTCAAATGGTGTGATCCTGTAAAGATCAAGGACGTACTTGCGGCCGTCGGTTCCCATGAGACCCTTGGTTTCGACACTCGCCTCCAAGTCAAACCTCTTTCCATCCTTGTCCCAAACAGGGTGGTTCTTGACCTTAAGAGCCTTGGAAAGCTGTGCGAACACAGGAGCGAACCGTTCATCTGCTGCAACAATGTCCTTACCATCGACCGCACCGTAATCGATTTGATTCTCGCCGGGCTCGCGCTGTTTGAAGATCCCAGGCACGATGCTCTGGCCAACGATGCGCCTGCCGAGATAGTCGATAACCACCGTAGCAGGGGTGAAGAGTCCGTCGATGTCGAGTTGATTAACCAGCTTGACACCGGCAACGTCTTTGCCTGTCGCGACCCGCGCGGCCTCGTCGCCTCCTTCAGACGTAAACGTCCCCACTCCGTCGGCACCGAAAGAGAAGAAGATGTTGTTGTACACGAAAATCTGGGCGTCCCGGCACTCCGTAGGGTTCAGGGGGGAAATCTCACCGCGGGCGACCATGACCGCACCCTTGGTTGCCGCAACGTTATAGTCGGCAAAGAGCTTAGATACCAGTCGCTCACGGAAGACCCTGTCCTGCACTGTGTCCTTGGGGAGTTCCTTGGCCGACTGGAACTGCTCGTTCCAATCCCGCAACGTGTCCGTGTTCTCCACCCCAGACAATAGGTACGTCTCCTGAGGGCGCGTGGCATCAGGAACGTGGGCACAAAGGGCAGAGTTGGGTGACGGCACGACCCAGGGGGCCGCGGGTATGGCGTTGGTAATTTGGAACGTGGCCAATGGGTCTCTTTGGTTATTGTGCTCCTGCAGCTGCAAAAATGACTCGGCGAACCAGGGAGAAATGAAGCCAATGAGCTCGAGGAGAGAGTGGGCGGAATGGCCCTTTGGTGCGGGGCGTGGGAAAGGGTCGAACTTGGCGTTGGAAGACTTGTTGACGAAGAACCCAGACACATGCGAGGTAATTTGGAACTGCTCGCCCTCGTTGGTTGTGACGACGATGTACAGCAGGTGTCCTCGTTGCCTGAGATGGCAAGGAGGAGGGTTCCAAGACGACAGCGATATCGACTTGACCGTCTTCGGAGACGGTTCGGTGGGCTCAGGGATGAGGCTCGTGAGGGAGGGCATGGCCTGGAAGTCGTAGTCCTTGACGGGAAGCTCGTCTGCGCCGTCAGCCCCAGCCGGAGAGTTCAAGGAAAGTCCCTCGAAAAGCGACAGGCCCGGGAGGACGCCCTGTGAGATGTCCGCTCGATTTCCGGCAGCGCCTATGAGCTCCCTAATCCTGACGAGGTGGATCCGCGCCTCCTTCTCGGTATAAGGGTCTTCAATCAAGTGAAACTCGGGCTCGGGCTCGAGGTCTGGGATCTCGGCGATGGGGATGAAGTCGTTGACCTGTTGGCCACGATACTCGAGGTGGAAGCAGGTGTAACGGAAGGCCGCGGGGAGGTCGATGACGGATTGGCGAACCTCGTGGACCTGCTCCTGGGAAGACACCTGCTTGCACCGTCAGCACGTTACCGGGGCCTCAATTGGCAGGATTCCTAACCAGGATTTGCATCTTTTGCGCCTTCTCGTCGGGCAAGACGATGGAGAGGTTTATTAAAGCTGTAGTGTGGTCAGATCCAGCCGGCTAAACGTGACCATCAAGAGCCAAACATACAGTCGGCTCCCGCATCCACCTCCGCCTCCACCTCCGCCGAGGTGGCCACGGCATCGCTGGGCTCATCAGGGATGTTTTCTGGAGAGAAGAGGCAGTCCACGGTCAGCCAGCGCCTCGGGTTCAATGGCTCAGCGCCGTAGACAAGTACACCTACCCGAGGTGGAGGTTGAAGCAGGCGTCTGAGACTGTGCTTCGGCAGCCATGTTTATACAAGTGGACGGGTTGGAAATAAAGGTACAGGTAGAATACAAGGTGGTACAGAGGAAACAAAAACGCCAGTCATGAGGTACCAGCCGGCAGCAGCTGGGAACAGGCGCAACGATTGGCGAAGGAAATGGTTTGACGGAGGCTGAGAGATGGATGAAAGTCGGGAGAGGATAGGAAAAAATTGGACGAATGGCTTCCACGGCAATGTCCCGGCGAGTCGGAGGTCTAGGCTACATTCGGGATACCCGGTTGGCCTGAGGGAACCCCTGCACTAGCTGCGTACTGCACGGGTACTGTCTCGAGCCGCAGACCCCGAAGCCTGGTGACTCCAGGTTCCACGCAGGCGCTAGTCCAGGAAAGGAAGAAAGTAAACACCGGAGCACAAGCTGCCCAGCAAGCCCTCTTCCAACATCTATTGATAATATCTATCAATATTCCAAACGACGGCCCCGAGTCGTCACAGTGCTAACCCTATTTTATTGTTTTCGCTTCCCAATTCCCATGTCAAATGCATCAATCCGATGATGGACCGACGCCAGAACTAGCGCCCAACCCGTTTGTGAGGCCGCGGCCATCCGCCGCCGCTTCTACCCGATGCACTCCAGGAAATGACCTGCAGCCATGGACCGCAGCTCGATGCCACCGTCTGCTTCGCCAGCTCCAGTCACGATTGGCTGGCTTGCGTAAACTTGCTATGGAAGACCGAGATATGACGTCCCGTCAGCCGAAACGACCATGCCCGGCCGACAGCGAACCCAATGCATCGAAACGCATTCGCTTTACATATGGTGGTCGCAGACAACACACAGTGGCGGCAGCGCTGAAGCCAGCGGCTGCCAAAACTCCGCCCCGGACGATTCGTACTCTTGGTGCCATGAAGCTGGGCAGATCGTCCCCGGCATCCGGCCAAGTCGACATTCCTACCCCCATCTGGCGCAAGATTCGAGAGCAGCCGGACACGCCCCTCCCAGCACGAGAGAGCCCATCGTCTTTAGTGCCAAACGATATACTCGAGACAACTTCTTTGGATCTCCTTAGGGAGATGCGGTCACTGCGTCAGGCGGTCACTGACGAACGATATCGAATTTACGAGGCCGTCTTTGGCTGGTTGAATGGGCTACTTCGATCGACCATGTCCGAAGTTTGTGAACCTCATCGCAACTCACTCCTTGGAATGTGTTTGCGCAAAGTACCCGCTTGTGTCGCCAATATCGAGGCATATGAGAGGCAAGCGGCGAAAGAACAGTGCCGTCAATCCATGTGGGATGCATCCAATGTCTCGTTCGAGCTGTACGGACAACTGGAAGCGCTGGGTCCCTCCAGCTCCGGATGGCGTCCTTTGAAGCTGGCGGTGCGATCTCACGCTATGTCATTGCTTTCACAGGCCATCTCAAAGGGCCTATTTGAACCACCCTACGTCGGACTGCTCACGCGACTGTGTCTGCATCTCAGCTGTACGGACGAAGCCAACCGGCTCGCCAAGTCTGTCGATACACTGCTTCCCGGCCCAGGCGGCACGCGAAGCAATCTCACCGAGAGCACACGGCTGCTGCCGTTGCGCCATGTACTGGAATCATCGAATGGCAGAAGAGTTCCTGGAGAAGCGCTGAGCTGTGTTTCTACGCTTGTTCAACGTGGCCTGTTGCCGGTGAGCTGGCTCTCGACCCAGTCCTTTGCCAGCCTGTGGGCTTCAAGCCTAGAAGTCATGACAGCGAGAAAATCGGGGACGTCAGTCACCGCTTTCATGTCGACATGTTTGCCGCTTCTCGCGCTTGGCGATCGAGGCAAGCCCTCCACCCAACAGCCTGGAAACACCAACCAGACACTCATCAGCGTGGCCGCCGGTCTGGTGGCGGCAGCCATTGCAGTAACGACCGCTCACAGCACAAACAAGGAACAAAAGAGGAAGCGAGCCTGGAGACACGTGATCTTTGTTCTGGACTTGTGTGTCGCCGAGGTTCGCCAGTATAGGAGACAGCAAGGAGAACACGACAATGGACTTTTCATATTCGCCTTGGCACGCCACCTCGCAATGGTGGATGCCTCGTTTGCAAGTCTGGCTTTCAGACGACAGGTGAGAATAGAGTTGCAAGGGCTGGTTGCAAAGGCCGGAAGCAGCGCCAGCTCCCAGTTACACTATCGGCAAATGATCCTCCTGCTCTGCTCGGTCGCCCAGCATCGCAGCAGGAGCTGTGGCATGCCTGGCCGGGATAGCGTGACTGAATCGTGTGCCAAACTGGATGGCCTGGACCTGGGTGGCTCCTTTGGCCGTGGTCTACGGACTGATGTTGCTTTTCTTTTGGCGCAAAGGACCAAAGACCTGCGAGACCTGGCCTTCGCGGAGAGCCTGCCAAGTGTTGAGGAATCTCCGAGGGTTAGCACAATATTCTCTGGCTGGCGTTGGGAGGAAGGAATCAGCGAATGGGTTCTTCCCAGTCATGAGGGAGATGGCAAAGCCGACCAGGTCGGCATGGAGAGTCCCCTAGAGGCGGCAGAGTCGTCAAGAGACCGTATTAACTGGCAGCGGAGCCGGAGCACCGAAGCGGCCGCATTGGCAGCTCGGAAGGCGACGACATTGACTCGGAAGACGCGGAGAGGGAGTGCCAGGCTGACGATTTGCAACGGGAAAGAAAACGATCCCCGGGCTGCACCAGAGACCTCGTCTGGGAAGAAAAACTGTCCCGTGGTCTCAAGGTTCCGTCCACTGTCCGCAAACGTGCTCAGGCTGCTGCCCGCGGAGGACGATTGGGACGACTTGGTATGATGAACGCGTGTGTCGAGGATATGGCCCTATGTCACCACTATGGCGTTTGGTTTTGGTTGCTATCCGTGGAATCGCTTCTTCCATAGGCAAGGGCTTTGTATTCGGATTCTCATGGTGGCTTGGAGCAGGTGGATGCTTGGTAATCGAGTGCTCGGCGTTGGCTACTGTCTAAGTGGGAGATGTTTGGAACTTGGATCAACAAGAGACATAGGGCTATCTCTCTCCTGTTTATTGAAATGGAAACTTTGCTTGTCTTGCTTACCCATCATCTCGAGCCCAAGCTCCTTGGATATGGGTCCCGGCCAAGGTACGTACTCGTAATAGTTGATTCCCCCTGAGCTGACCACTGGCGATGGGATAGAGGAAAATATTCCACTTCGGCCCTGTTCAAGGATCCCACGGCCAATAAATAGCTCCATCAGGCTTCTCGGCGACCTTGATAGGCTCTTTTATGTAAAATCACAGTTTGGAGTCGCTTATAATATTGATACTAGGTCGAGCCGCGGCGGCTTCGCCGGGCTGTTAGGTTCCTTTCCTGCAGAGCTACCTATCTAAATAGGCAAGTGGGTCTCTATTGTGCCTATTGAGCTGTTCAGGAGGTGCCCACAGCGGCAGCTTTCGCGAGCGCTGGACTTCAGTGCGCTGTCGCTGCTTCCAGGCACTCAACGTCTGCGTTTATGCATCTAATGAGGCACCACGAGGCCAGGGATGTCTCGTGCCGTCCTCATCATCCCCCATTCGACAAACATCAGCAAAGACGGGCATTTCGGGCGTGCTTCATGTTGGGGCCTGGAGAGCTTTGCCACACTGCGGAAACGAACTTGTTGAAGCTCCGTGTCGGCTCGCGAGTGCAAACCACCACGATCAACAGCGGATCCGCCATCGAATCCAACCACCATGGCGTCCCGCGCGGCCGTTTCCTTCCTGGTGGCCATGATGCTGCTGACCGGCGTCTGCAACACACTATTGACCAAATACCAGGTATGGATGCGGCTGCCCAGGACGAGACTAATTTACCACGTAGAGCCATTTGCTGACGCCCATCTGCCAGGATAACCAATGTGTTCGAAACTGCGACCGAGGGAGTGGGAAGCGGCCCGCTCTCTTCGAGCAGCCTGTGCTGCAGACGGCTCAGATGTTTATCGGTGAGATGGGATGCTGGCTCGTTGTTGGTCTCATGTCTCTCTACCGCCGGTTCGCTGCTAGGCCATCGCCTGCCGAGCGTGGCTATCAGGCGGTCCGTACCGACGACGCTGCTGAGAATGAGCTTGACGGCCAGCCAAAGCCCGACGCAAACGCTCCATCCGTCCTCCGGGGCTTTCGAGTCGTGCTTCTTGCGCTCCCCGCAATCTGCGATATCTGTGGCACCACACTCATGAACGCTGGGCTCTTGCTTGTCGCTGCTTCCATCTATCAAATGACTCGGGGCGCCCTGGTCCTGTTCGTTGGCCTCTTCAGTGTGCTCTTCCTGCGGAGGCATCTTCACCTGTTCCAGTGGTTGTCCCTAGTTGGCGTTGTCCTGGGTGTTGCTGTCGTGGGCTTGGCTGGGGCTATCTGGCCGGACGAAAAGAAGGTCTCGCAGCACGACACTGACGAAGCGGGTGGTGGGCTTACCGACGCCGCGAGGGCCATTATTGGCGTCTTGCTGATTGCCGGAGCCCAGATCTTCACGGCCACCCAGTTCGTGCTGGAAGAATGGATGCTGGAGAACTCGCCCATTGAGCCCATCAGGGCGGTCGGCTGGGAAGGCCTCTTTGCCTTCGTCTTCACACTTGCCGTTATGGTTGTCATGCATCTGGCCGTTGGCCGGACTGACGCTGGCCGATATGGATACTTTGACATGGTGGAAGGGTTGCGCCAGATGACGCAGACGCGCATCTGGGTTTCGAGTGTTCTCATCATGATAAGCATCGGGTAAGGCCACCATGAAGCGCAGCCCTAGATTGGAGAATCAGCTGACTGACTGACTGACTTGCAGTGGCTTCAACTTTTTCGGCCTGTCGGTGACGCGCAGCGTCAGTGCAACGGCGAGGTCGACTATCGATACCTGCAGGACACTCTTCATCTGGATCGTCTCCCTGGGTCTCGGCTGGGAGTCGTTCAAGTCACTGCAAATTGTCGGCTTTGCCATGTTGGTTTACTCGACGTTTGTCTTCAACGGCATCGTGCAGCCGCCCTTGAGGAGCCTGCGAACCGATGAGGAGGTGGAGGAGTTGTTACCGGAGGAGCCGATCGAGCACCAGTAGGACCCGAGGGGAGTGCATCCATAGGACGTTGATGGGGATCAGAGCCGGCTTTTAGATCTTGTTGGTAGATCAAGCCCTTGGGACTGGATGGGATGTCAACGCACATGGAGCGGGCGCATGTTGAGATTTGTTGGCGTTTGGATGCTATTGCTTGATTTTGCACCATGTTCTCATATGGATGACCAACGAAGGCCTGCTACTGCATTTTACACACGAAGTACACCGTATATTCAAGCTGGATGTTTCCTCCGAACCAAGAGTGCGCCGCTGAATGCCCCACCGGATAAGATCAAAAAGAAGAGGACGACGTAGCGACACGACCGTTGACCACAGAGCCCCTAACACCGTCCAAAACGCCACACGCGCGCGCACACACACGCAGGCAAGAGGCAGAAGAAGCTACCGCCTCGCAAAGTTGTTGATGCCGGCGGCATCATTCATTGCTCATGGCTGGGCCGCTCGCGGCGAGGTGCCACACTTGCCCTCCGAGACGTCTCCCCATGGGCCGTCCCGCTATGCGACGTTGCAGAGGAGTTCGGCTTCGAGGATGAACTTGCCCTCCTTGTACTTTTCAGAGTTCTCATAAGCCTTGTCGTACTTCCAGCCGACCGTCTCCTTGCACTGGCGGCAGGTGATGTCGCGAACAACGTGGCGGCCGGTCGTCATGTTGCGCTCGTTGGCCTCGCCGGCATCGACGTTGACGACGTTGTGGAATAGGTAGGCCTTACCATGCTGACCGCGGAAGTTCTGCTCTGGGGCGTTAGCCGGCGTGGGTCTCTGCACTTGCTCACAACGAGATGCGGATATGCTGTCTGCATTCGGACGTGGTGGTGGTGAAGCTTGCTGCAAGGCGCGGGGGTAGGAAGGGGGTAGGAAGATGAGGAGGCAATCAAGCAAAGGAGCAGAGGAGGTCGGCGTACCCTACTGATAATGTCCTCGTGGTTGGCGAGGTGGGTTTTGCACGACTTGCAGCCGTATATCTTGTTGCTGTTGAGGTAGGTGTTGTATGCGAGCCCCATGGTGCCGGGGGGGAGCAGGCCACAGCGATGGCCCAGCGTTGGGTAAGGTATCTATGCGAGGAGCGGCAGGGATGGCTATCGCAGCCACGCAAGCTGCTCCAGGTATGGAGACGATCGTAGTGACGGCGACGGSGACGGCGGAGGTAGTGACGTGGGCCGTCGAAGCGCCGGTTTGGGACGGAGACGGGACTGGGAGGCTGGTTGCCGGTCGCGGCGCCGTTTCAGCGGGATGGAAGAGCGGGAAGCGGCCGAGGTTGAAGTCGAGGATGTGCGGCGGGGGACGGCAACTCGTGCTAGAAAGGACGGGCGAGAGGCGTTGATGCTGGGGGCGGGAGGCGCAGGAGGAGGTTCGTTGGAGGTGCCTGGTGGCCAGCGAGACAGACGGGTCGGGTGCGTGGTGATGATGATGGGCTGTCGCCTGGCATGAACAAGAGGAGGAGAAGGTGTCGCTTTGCTTGTGGTCAGTCGGTTGCCTGGCTCTAGGTGGACGAGGTCGGGTCAGGCGTCATGCCGGATTGCCAGATTACGTCTGACGCTGGACAAGGACACGACAGTGACCTGCCTGCCTCTGTCTGGGTGACGCATTTGCCATCCACGGCGTGTGCGGCCATGGCCGCTTTGAGAACGGACCTCCAGCTGGGAACGTTCCGTGGAGGGGGCGGGGCCGTGCGGATCCGCCCCGTACGGTGACAGAATGTGGCCAGTTCCACGACAACGTTAGACGCCTTGTCTTGCCTCGCAAAAGAAGCAATCGAGACGTGTATGGCATAGGAATGCGAAAGTGCTGGCTGTCCCATCGTTTCTGGCTGACGCTGCCTGCCTCGTACGGAGTACATGCGAGCCTCGTCAACACCAGGCCGCACGATCGCGCAGGCGTGAGCACACAAAGCCGGTTTGCAACTTGTCCAACCCTGTCTGTGTACGACCTTTCTTTGATTTCGGCTTCACACTGTGGGATGGGTGTGGCGTGAAAAAGCGCCATGGCCGGCCAAGTGGCCCAAGAAATCGTGACGGCTGGATAGGTACCTGAGGTGTCCTGAGCTTTTTACCAATAATACTCGCATGTTTGCGTCGAGGCCGCATGAGCCTGTTAAGCCATCTCTTGAGAACCCCCCAATAATGACATACTCAGTGATCCAACGTAATGAATGATGGCCTCAAGAATAAGCCAACAACAACGTGTCGGGGATTCAAAATGTGTATTCCGTGCAGCAAGACGCTCCCTCAACTCCCCAAAGTAAACTCCCCAAAGTAACCACTTTTTGCGCCGTTGTCCGCCTATTTCTTAACCCTTTTGCCCTTTGCGTCCAGGTCCTTGTCCTTGAGGTTATTGTAGTGCCAGACGCCATGCTCCCGGTCCCGCTCCAGCTGCTCCATATCCTTCTGGCTGACGGGTACTCCCTCGATGCCCTTGACCTTCTTTCCCTCAAGGAACATGATGAGCCCGCCGATAGCAGCCACGATGCAGGCGACGCCGACGAAGAGCCCTGTGGCCCAGCCGGGTCGGTTGTACCGATTCAGCCCCCACATGATGCCTGCCAGACAGCATTGAAAGAACGTGTTCCACACCATGAGCCAAATAACGAGATCCATCTTCCACACCTTTGTCGCTCGGGCCCGTACTCCCGCGAGGGGAGCCTCGGGCATCTTCTCCTCTGGGAATGGAATTGCCGACCGGGGGATAGCCTGGGCCGACTCGGTGTCAAGGTTCCGTGGGCCGAGATCAACCGGCAGCTCGGCGGAGCCCTCGAGCCGGAACCACCCCCTGTGGATACCTGCGAGCCGGCGGAGCGCCTCAGGCTTTCGCTGGAGTCGGTGTTGCATCAGGAAGTATAGGTCCCTAAACCGCCAGGGGGCGAGCCCGAAACCCGTGACGCAGAAGAGAGCATTGAGGATCTGGGAGTCAATCTCGACCCAAATTCGTCTCGGAGAGTTGATGTCGTTGCAGGTCGGATGGCACATGGCCGGCGCTATGGTATTCTGCATTAGCTTGTGGTTCGAATTGCGAGGCCCATGCGGCGTGGTACTTACCGGCGTTGCAGAGAAGCAGGAACAGCATGCCGCCCCAGGCAACCACGTTGAGACCGTATATCGTGACAAGGAAGCCCACCGGGGTCAGGAAGTAGTTCCAGAAGGCTAGGCCGCCCAGTTTCATGGACTGGCCAAACGTGTGCTTGGGAGGGAAGTGATAGCCGTTGGGAAAGGGGGCGGCCGCGGGAGGCTCGCCGGACGGCTTCGACGGCGTTTGCGACGCTGAGCTGCCATCATGATTGGCTTCCTGGGCGCCTTCTTCTGGCACCGACTGGACTCTGGCTGGCTGCAGGGGAATGTCGCCAGCTTGCGGCGCCTGCACGGAAGAACAGCCAACCGACGAGGACACAGGCCGCGGTGCGGCCTGTCGCGTCAGGATGGACGAGGCAATGCCGCCGGCTGCGGCAAAGAATCCCTCGGGCAAGTCGGACTGCTCGAAGCTCAGGGAGGCCCTGCGTAGGCGCCCACTCAGCGACGAGGCGGTAGGGCGATTGACAGTTGCGCTGCGAGAGCCATCGGCGCTGGGGGACTGAGAGAGGCCGGATGGAGCTGCATAATTGATGGCGGGAAAGGGCTCCGTGCTGGCGGTGCTGTCGGGGGACTGCATCGCTGCCCGGTGTCGCGGCTGGGCTGGGCGACGAGTGAGCGATGGACGACGATGCGTGGAAGCGCGTACGTATGTGAAGCCAGCTGCATATGTTTTGGGGCGACGTGCTCAGTACCTGTCGGGCCAACTTTGCGCTTCAGGTTCGGAGAGGCGACAGTTGACGTGCGCTTACTTATGTGACGATCAGATGCAGTCGAGGCGCATTGACGAGATGGCTGCCGTCTGATGCGGTTGATGGCACGAGTATCAAGATGTCGAGAGTGATCAGAAGTCGTGGTAATAGCGGACAATTCGGGGTGGAGATGAGTTCCGATTTAAAAGGGATCCCACCCACCCAAAATCTGCATCCTGCCCAACTTTAACCGTCCCAGCCAACCACGAACCACGGAGAGTCCAGCCCACGGACCCTGCGGCTTCCTACAATCGGCTCATCAGACAACCTGGAAGCTCCCGATGCACCGGGAGGGCCTGTCAGCGGGGGCAGCTCCATAGGTACCTACATGTAAGGTCAAGGAGTCGAGGAGGCTACGATTGCACAGTTTGCGAGATTTGCGAAGTTTGCCGCCCACGGTAGCACTGCACACAGCGCATGCGTCGCAAGCTGCACGTTGCCATCACCATGTATCGCCATCAGCACCAGCACGAAATGGAATGGAGGCTCCACCGCCTCGGCTGCTCGGCCACCCCGGCCACCTGACGGGTGCCATCGTCTACACACCCGTACTAACTGAGGCGTCTTTCTGCCCGTTGGCAGCGCGCTACATGCGCAGCCGGTACGAAGTTTGCATAGAAATTTTTTAGTCCATGGCCGTACAGGGTCCTTGAGCAGGTAGGCCTGAGACTTGGTGGCTTGAACTTAGATATGGCCCACGTCCACGGTCCAGGTAAAGGCGCTCGGTGCGATGGATGTCTGCTGACAAACGCCAATCGTGTATACGAACTACTCGTACTTCGTACTCCGTTCCGAGGCATTAAAAGACTCAGACACTTTATTAATAGTTTAATCTCTGAACGCGAGTGTCCGTGGCATCACCAAGACAGACGTCTACGTGTGCTTTTGTTGTCTCGTGCTTGGCTTTGAACCAGGGTCGGTCGATGTGTCTACGAGGATGTAGGTAGGTACGAAGTATTCGTACGGAGTACCTCTAATCGGTAGGGTGGGGCCGCTCAGAGCAAGCCCAGAATCCATCAAGGTACATACGAAGTACCAAACGAAGTAGGTCCTCCCTCCATACTCTGTACTCCGTCCTCGTTGGACCAAACAAAAAATTCGTGTTTGCACCACCCGGAGCAACGACAATTCTTTCTCACCAACGCGGCGTTCTTCCTCCCACTGGCACCGCTCGACAACCCCAAGGTACGGCACCACCTGGAGCACCCAATATGGACGATGCTGCGCTCCCACGAGACCGCCGGGCCATCGACAACGTCACGCTCACGGTTCTGCACAATCTCGAAGATCAGCATGACTGGACAGAGCTGGAGGTCCGTGACGACCCGGACCAGCCGCGGCCGCTGATCAGAGGTCTCCCCCCCAAGCGCCTTTACCTGCATCCAGATGACCAGGTTGAGGCTCTCGCCCACGAACGGAGCACGGGCGAAAAGCTGTTCCAGGATCCTGAGCATGAGTGGGTTCTGGCCGTTCAACTGGTCGAGAAGTGGTCGCTCGCTAGCTTTGCCGCTGTTTTCGATTCTATTCATCACGAGGCTGGAACCAGGGCCAAGAGGATCGTGCTTGCAACCCTTCACAACGACTCTACTGTTGTCTACTATCTGATGCACGAAGGCATGGTCAAGCCTCGCCAGAACTAGTGAGACCACCACGACCCCTATTCAGGCCTTTTTTGGTCTTGCCATCATGGCACGAAGATCACATTCTGCACCTTCATCTTATCAAAGAGGGCATATCCTTCCTTGGCCTCGGACAGCGGCATGATTTGGTCGAACATGAACCTGGAGCGATACAAGCTCTCATGTCAGCCTCGATCTTCTATCCCTTGTGCATCTTGCCCAAGTGACAGGCACACAATGATAGGGGAGGGGGTGGGCAACGCACTCGAGGTCTTTCTGCTTCTGCTCCAGAACAGCTAGGGCTTCGCCAAAGACGTGTCGAACGGGACACCGCCCCATCTGCAACCGAATGTTCTTCCTGCATGCTTCTCAGCAATGGCCCTAGGCTCGCAGTTCTTGGGACCGGTAACTCACCCGTAGCCCTCTCTTCCCGTCCAAGGGATCTGGATCCTCCTGATTAGCATTGAGCTGCCGGCGTGGAGAGACGTTATGGACCGACCTCGGCATTGTGCACACCGATGCTGCTGATGGCGCCAAAAGGGCGCACCAGTTCAAATGCCGTCCTCAGGGCAGGGGAGTGCCCGACTGCCTCGACGATCATGTCCGCTCCGCGGCCATCAGTCGCAGCCATCACTCTCTGCCTCATGACTTCCTTCCCGTCTTGAAAGTTGAGAGCCTCTGCCCCCAGCTTCTGGGCGACCTCCAGACGGCTCTCGACACTGTCAATGGCGAAGACGTGTCGCGGGCGGCGGTGGAGGGCGCACAAGATGGCACACAGGCCAACGGGGCCACATCCCACGACCACGACCGTGGATTGCTCGACGTCTATGGATGGAGACATGGCGATGGCACTTTTAACGCCAAAGTATCCAGTTGGGAAGATGTCGGCCATGAGAAGCGCGGCACGGTCGGAGATGGTGTCAGGCGCCTTGAGAACGGTGCTATCCGCCAAGGGAACCCGCACATACTCGGCCTGGCCGCCATCGAGGAGCCGCGAGCCAAACAACTGGCACTTGTCACAGCGGGATGTGAACCCATGTTTGCAATAAAAGCATTCGCCGCTTGCCTTCGTCAGCAAACGTTGTCCAGCATTGCGGGTGTGGGAGGAACATGGATGCATACCAGCATACGGTAAACGGAGAGACGACATTGTCGCCGACCTGAACTGTTTTCACGCTGGGACCAGCCTCGACGATGACGCCGGCGAATTCATGGCCCATGATGAAGCCATTTCCGGGATCTTGCTCGTGACCTCGATAGACGTGCAGTTCGCTGTGAATCGTTGGTCATGCTGATGACAGATTGGCCAGGGCAAAGATACTCACGAGCCGCACAGTGCAGTAGCACGCACTTTGATGATGATGTCCTTGTCATCTAAGACTGGGATACTGTTAATGAAGGGACACACATAGAAAGAGAGACATGCATGCGCAGTTTTAAATGGGGACTTGCGTTGAGGGACCGGGCGCTCCTGTAGGGAGACTTGGAAGGGCCCGTCAAAGACGACGGCCTTCATGGTGCGACGCTGGGTCATGCTGACAGGGCGCTGAGGAGATCGATCAAAAGATCGATGGCTTGTATGTTCCCGCGGTGCTGAGCTACGGGTTTCGAATGCTCGAAACGACGTCACGATATCGCCTGGACTGGGCAGCACTGCTGGTGACGTGGCGATGTCGAACACAGAGCTTGTCGAGCATGGAAGCGGGGTGGTGTTTCCAACAGCGGGGTTTATTGCCGAGGATGCCACAGTCAACGGAACGCGCTTCGACTTGAAGGTTTGCTACATAGGTAGGTACTACGGTACGAAGTACTCGGTACCGCAATGGCAATGGCAWTGGCATTCTGCAGCGACAAAAGAGGTGATGAAATGTTCACAGCCCACGAGGAGTCGGTGACAAGTACCAGATGTCAATCCATCTGGTCCCTTCTACGTAGCACACGCAGCTTGATGAAATCCAATGCATCGACGAGCCCTTTGATTCCATGTCTTGCTTGAACCCTCTCCATCAGGCGTCTCCCCTACTAAGTAGTTGAGGCAGGCTTCTAATAGACCTGGCTGCAGTCGAGATTATGGGCTGCCTCCATCTCGGGCATCCTCTGCAAGCCTCGCCGTCAAGTTCATGAGCATCATCATGGCAGCAGCAGCAACAGTAGCAGTGGATAGGGATGGCACCGGCTTACTTGGTACTGAGCAAACAAAGCATGACAACTACTAGGTAAGGTATCCATGCATGGGCCCTTGTTGACGGGGAGTGCGGGACTCGCACGAGAACTTGTCTTCGGTGTCATTGGGCTGGTGGGGATGGGGATTCATGATTCATGTTCACCAACAACGGGCTTCCCGCCTCTTGACGCGTGGTGATCGTTAAGCCGACCTGCCCTCATCCATGCAACGACTTGTTGTCTGCCAGGAGTCAGGACCTGCGAGTAAATGGTGTTCGGCAATCTGGGCCGCGGTTGTCGGGAAACGTTGGTTCGGATCGATCCATGACACCATCCCAAGGGACGGCGGCGGTCCAATGCGCCGTGGACCCATGGCATTGGGCTGGGCTGCAAGCCGCTGCGTGGGGAGGGAGCCGAACGGGGAAAAGAAAGCCTGCCTGAGAGACGAGAAGCAGGCAGCGTTAGCGGCCAGGATAAGACAGGGTGCTGGCATCGTTGATCAGAACCGGCCTCATTGTTACAAAGCAGGCTGTGTGCGAACAGCCAGCTGCCAGTCAGGATGGGCTCCATGCGATCCAGGACGCATGGGTTATTACTTGTCGAGTATTATTAGCTGGTCGGCAGGTAAGGCACGGCGTGGCACGGATGCCAGTTAACATCTCAACTGTGAGATGAAGTGACCCGGCCATGTCGTCCATGTCCACAGGAGGATGCATTATCAGCCATCAAGAGGAGCCCCAAGTTGCCGTCCGCTGGGGCCGAACCTTCCCCACCCATCCTCATCCTCTGTTCCACGCCTGATACCTACCTACTCAGGTACTGACGGGAGCCGCAGGAAAATGATGGTACCACTCCAAGGTTCTGGACCCAGGTAAGGTACGGAGCACCCCAGGTAGGAAAGGTAATACCTAGGTAGGTACGGAGTAGAGAGCTGAATGGTCTGAAGCCTCCATGCCATCCTGGTCTCAGGTTGTGCCTCCACGACCATGAGCCCACCGAGCCGAGTTCTGCACCACAAGCGCTAGCGGCAAAGCGCCACTTCCGTCCCCGCTGTCGCGAACTGCCACGGAACGCACAAGACCTGGGCTGAAGCCCTCAAGCCAACGGGAACTCGGCGTGCTGCCCAACGGCGGCGGCGCCGATCCAGACGGACACGCGTGGTAGTTTAGAGGGAGTTGAACTACGACAAGGGAGGCCGCTGCTTCTGATAAAGATACTCGCTGGATGGGGGGTCGAGCCGTGGAGAGGCCGCTCATCTGTCCGCCCTCCCACTCACATCACGCTCTGCCACGACAACCGGAATCCACCACCACCACCACCACCACCCCCAAGGGACGCCCCCCCCCCMAAAATCCATGTCAAATACTCATCTCCCGCGCTTCCGCCGCACGCCAAGCGGAGCGTGCCCTGGACTTGGACTTGGACGATCCGCACCGGCAGATTGAGGCTTAGATGGCTGATTAGGCGGCGTATGACCTACGTACCTGCTACCCTGCCTTCCGGGGTGGGCCGAGCTGGCTCCCTCAGCCTCCATGGCAAACGGGGAACATTCCAACTTCGCAACTTAGCGAGGGTTCCAGGGACAACTCCTGTTCTCTCAGAAGGGTGACCCCCGCTGCATGTGTGTTCCCCGTATCACTTGGAGCCTACCTGACCTTGTCGAGGTATTATTAGAAGGCAGTCCGATGCATTGACGGGCAGCGGCGCTCACGGTCAGGCTGTGCCTGTTGGATTGCATGGACCATGGCCCATGGGGAACGAGGAGGAGATGCAATATTAGCCAGCCAGTCATGCATGCAGCATGCGCTCCCTCTGCCTCGTCCATCTTCGCAGCTGGCACCGGCTCCGGTCTGCTAAGCTAACCAGGTACTTCGTACCATGCCGGATGGCCGTTGTATCTGTCGCATCTACTGTCCGCTCCGTTTTTATTCCTTMCTTCCCTGCCTGCTGCATCCTTCAGTGCGTTTGCAGCTCTGCCAGGCACTGCGGCCTCGAGTCTGGTCCGCAAGGCAACAGCCTGGGTAGAGGAGGTGCGGTACATGGTACTCGGTACGGATACCGTGTCGACCTACTCTGTACCTGCCTACTTTACCTACCTTACTTTCAACCCAGCAGTCGCCAACCTCGTCGTCGTTCCTGCTGGTGTCCTCGTCGGCCTCTCCGCCCCCGCCTCTTGCAACAGCCCTCTTGCGACGTATCCTCCTCCTCTTCCACTCTTCGCTCTTCTTCCACTCACACACCAACGGCCGCTCTCTCACTTCCTCTGCTCGCCCTTCTCTCGCCCATCTGTCCTTGTCTCCCTCGGCGTCTTGTCTCGTCCCATCTCGCTGCCAGCGTATATACGCGCAAACACACTTATACATCGACTCACGACGACGGCACTCTCGCGCCTCGCTGACCTGCCTGAAACGCTCAGTTACGCGCGCGCAATCCTTCATCCACAGACACAGGCGCATTGAACAAGTGAGCCTCCTCCTCGTCCCACACCCCGTCTCAGTACACACACGCACACGCATACAACACGCCTACATCCACATACCCCATCCTATCCCATTCATCTGTCCCCAGCAACGGCGCTGCGCCGCCGAGGTACGCGCGACCTCTTCTTCTCCTCCATCGCCCGCTCGCTCGTCTCGTCTCGGCACGCAGCCATCGGCACTGCCCGGCCCTCACCTTCGTCGATCCGCCGCCCACAACGACGCCGCACCTGCACCTCTCCCCTCCAGGTTTTAGGTCCCTCCTCGTCGCTGACTCGGGCCGCACTAAACAGAGCGGATTGCGCATCGCTGCCAGCTGCGTTCGCCTTCAGGGCCGCTGCTGCCAGTTGTTGGTCCCTTGCGACCTCCTGCCGTCGGCTGGGCGCACAGGCGCAGATGCCCATCACCGCCAGCGCTCTTCCGGTCTGATACGCATATTTAATCACACCACAGCGGCACCCACGACACGAACGCAAACACACTGCCGCACGCAACGACAGAGAGGCCTGCTCGCGAACAATACGGACAGCCCAACTCTAAACTCGACGGCATCCAAGCATCCAAGCAAGCGACTTACAAGCGCAAAGTGTCCGTCCGTCGTCGCGTCTTGAACCGCACGCCGCCCGTCCGTTTGTCCGCCTTTCGTCTACTTCAACCCACTAGCGGTTGCGGCTCTTCCCTCGCAAGGCTGCGACGAGCTCGCCGATCGCAGAGCCGCCTGCGCGCCCAGACGCCAGAGTAGGCCCGAAGGGCTATGGAGAGTTAGCAGCCATCCACGGACCTGAGAATTATGACGGCCGCTCAACAGCGACTGCAGCCCCAAACCCTCCTGGCTGCCGATACCTTTGACCCAGATGAAGTAGTCCCGCGGGACAGCCCCCTCATGCAAGCCCTGCGTCCCAAACTCGAACTATCGCCGAGTCCGCCGCCGGACATACCTCCGGCACAAGTCAGTCTCAGCCCTCCTCCTACCGACGACTTCTTCAACTCTAATCGGTCAAAGATCCGCCTCAGCTCCGGGGATGCCGTCCTCGTTTCGTACCTGGACAATGGCCGCCGTCCGGAGATTGCCCGCGCCGCTGGCGCCCAGGCTCTGCCCGGTGTCGACGAGGAGGACGAAGACAATGATGACCGTCCGCCCCGGTCACCGTCTCCCGGACCCGGCAAGTCGTCTCCCGAGGCGGCGCGTGGCCGCAACCTCACGGCGCCATGCCATGCTGCTATGACCACCCCTAGCCTGCAGCATCTGGCCGCCGACGCTCTCCAGGCTGTGTCCGCAGAGCCGCCGCGCGTACCTCCGCTCAGGGAGACGCCCGACATCTCGGCGTCGACTCGCCAGTTGTCCATCAGTGACGAGCGGCCCAAGAACGGTCCTGCTTACTCTTCCTCGAGGGAGCCCTCTAGGCCTTCTGTCCACCTCAACACGGACACCAAGTCGCCGGCTGCCATGCTGACTCCAGCTAGCGGCGAGTTGCCGCCTCTCCAAATGGACTCGCCCAAGTCGGAGTCGAATGGCCAAAGCCTGCCGTCCATCCGCTCCACTCTGGGGGACATCAACCACATACCCTCTGAACCCCCGACCCCCGCCGACAAGGAGATGCCTGTCCTCCACGGCGCTGGGACAACCTTCGCACGATCTCCTCCCATCAGCAGACCGCGGCTTCCTCCAATGTCTGCCTCCCACATCTCGCCGCCAATATCTCCTAGTGAAGCCTACCAGCGGAGCCTACCGTCCCCGCACTCTCTGCCAGCGTCGAGTCCGTACAGTTACTACACGACGAATGGCCTCGGCCACCGGCCAAGCGTCGAGTACAGTACCAGCGGTGCGGGTGAAACTCCTAGCACCGATCACTCTGCCTCTACGCCAGCTACCTCTGCGTCTGTGGCGGATCGGATGAGCATCGATGGCATCACCAATCCTCAGATTGGTGTCTACATCTGCAGCGTTTCAGGATGCACGGCACTCCCTTTCCAGACCCAGTATCTTTTAAACTCTCACGCCAACGTGCATTCGTCAGCGCGTCCACACTACTGCCCGGTCAAGGGATGTCTTCGCAGCGAGGGAGGCAAGGGCTTCAAGCGAAAGAACGAGATGATTAGGCACGGACTGGTCCATGATTCGCCGGGCTACGTCTGCCCGTTTTGCCCTGACAGGGAACACAAATATCCTCGACCCGACAACCTGCAAAGGTGCGCAAGTTTGGTACCTATCTTGCGCGGGGAAGGCTGACCTTGCGATTGCAGACATGTTCGAGTTCACCATGTTGACAAAGACAAAGACGACCCAATGTTGCGCGAAGTCCTTGCTCAACGTCCAGACGGGCCAAATCGGGGTCGACGAAGGAGAGGAGCCCCGCCCTAAGATGGCTCCGTCGGCCGTTTACCTTTTCTAGCTTTTCCTTCTTTTACTTCTCTCACGGATCCAACGACAGCGTCCTTTCAATACTGGATTACGTGATACCGCCTGAGTTGTGCAGTGACGAAGCCATGCCCGAGACGACTGCTATGCGCAATATTGACGACCGTGTTCGACTAGTTTTTGTTTGATCCTTTTTATACCTATGCAGATGGCCGTTGTTCAGCTTTTGGCATGTTTGTTTAGTAGCGGCCGGTCCGGCGTTTCTCGGTTTCTTATATACCAGGCTTTTGGGGGGACACACTTCATTTTCTTGGCCCTCTTCTTCCATTGTTATCTTCTTCTCTTTGCTCCTATCCTTCATGGCGGGCCGGGAAAGACATGTCACGCGGATACCATACCAAGGGAAGGGACTTGGCGTCTGGGGCAGGTTTTTGGTTCGATGGGTTGATGGGTTTTTGACTGAGCAGGGCTGTTGCCGAGGCAGTTTTGCCTCTGATCATGCGTAGCTACGACGACGACGACGGCGACGACGAAAAGAAAAGAGTAGTTACATGGCCGGTGTGGTTTATGTCAAGAGTGTTTAATGGCCTCTTGCGCGTCGATTATCCTTTGCGACTGCGCCAACTACAGTGGCTCCCACGCGCCCACTTGAACAGGCGAGTCGCTGAGGAATTCCCCATTGATGGCCCATGCCGTATGGTGCGCCCCTATGCATTCAATCAGGAGCCACATGCCCCTGCGTTGTATCCGATCCGGCTCCATGTCGAAGTCGGGGGTGCGTATCGCGGTGACTGGTTCCTGAAACTCACCGTCCCCAGAGACGACAATGGTGACCAGCCCCGGGCCCCAGCCCTCAACGACGGAGACCCGTATCATGAGGGACGACGTTTGCCGACCGCTGTCCTCCGCCCCGGGTGGCAGAACACTGCGAACTGCGATGTTTGCCCGTGATAGCCATGACGCATTCAGAGGTAACCGTCTCCTCKCCTCTCCCTCGGGCAGGCGGAACGCCGTAAGTGGCGTACGAAGCCTGCCTGCAGCGTCGGCCGGGACAAGGTCCAGCGTGACGGGTGCCATGGATGCCACTCGCACGGCAAAGGCGGCCATCTGACCAGCCTCGAATGTGGAGCAGACCATGGTATAAAGTCCGGGCTCCAGCATGGGCACATCCGCCACGGCACAACCGCGACGGTACTCGCCTGACGAGGAGACCAAGTCCTTGACTCTCACCGTCGTCGCACGTTCTCCCCGCGCCCAGACGAGGTCGACGTGGACATGCACGTCACGGTTATCGGTAGATAGGAGAATGGATACGGGGCTCGCCTTGCTAAGCGATAGCCTGTACTGCGGATTCTGGAAGTAGGCTGTGCAGGACGAGTTGCCGCCAGCAGTGCGTCGGCTCCAAGAGCCCAACTGCTCGTTGAAATATGACATCTTCTCTTCCGCCTCTTGAACCTCGAGCGGTGCGTGCGAGAAGAGTGACATGGTAAAGGTGTAGCTAGACAGGGGAAATTCATGCTGATCGACGACAATGGTGTACTGCTCTCCGGGACTAGATTCGAGGCGCGCGAGGGTTTGCGGCGAATCGACATAGGGTCCACGGTAGGTAGCTTCATCGCTGACCTGGACCCTCTTCCCTTGGTTGTCGAAGATTAAGATGCTCATGAAGCCGAGCTGGCGTGCTACTGCAGCCATCGAGCCCCGTCGGTTGCGGGCAATGTCTAGCTCGGCGTCCACAAAGTGCCGGCTCACCAGAACCCAGACCAAGCCCCCCTTTGGAGACGAGAGCGTGAATTGCGGATTTCGCACCAGAGACGCCTCGAGATATTTAGGAGGCATCTCCCAGGTGAAGTGGCGATCTTGGCGATGATGAAACAAGCCAGGATTCCAGTTGAGGTACATGGATTCAAAGTGCTGAGCTACGTCTTCGAGAGCCATCCACGTGGTACTAGGAGGTACGAGATCAGGAGGCTGCTTATCTGAAAAGGCCAGAATGTATGTCACTTACTTGTCGCCCTCGGGCCGTCCAGTCCCCGCCATCACGGGGCCATCGCACCAAGGGTTCTTGATGAGCAGGTTGCGGGCACTGCCGTCGGTGGCCGAATCAAGGTCTTCGACTGCGTAGTCATGTTCCCCGATGAGACCCATGAGCTGTTCTTCTTCCGCGGAAATCCGGCCAGTGCCCAGCGTCAAGATGACATCATGCGACTCATGAGCTCCCTTGATCCTCGCCCACGTCTCATCAATGTCAAAATCTTCCCTTTATTTGAACTTAGCATCAGCATGTTTCAGCGAAGCAAAGCATCGCGGAAAGGGGGCAATACCGGTGAAGAAAGAGCTGCTCAGGGATCCAGCCCGTCAGCACCCATAGGTCAGTCCCAGAGTTGCTCCCAGGGAAGTCGTAGCCGCCCCTGACCTTGAGGTAAGCCTTCTCGAGAAGGGCAGGCCACAGTAGACGAGGGTTTCGCCGATCGACGACGAAAAGGGCGCGGTCTGTGCGGGAGGCTGGGAGCCTGTCGTCGACCACTACGCGACGAGCACAGCCATTGAAGTTCATACGCAACACGTACTTGCTCGAAGCGGAGAGCCTCGGCCGTCGTTTGGCATGATCGAAGGGGTACATGATGGTAGAAAGGACCTAAAGCCGTTGCGATCAGGAACTGTCTGGTGTGGGCAGAAGCACGGTGGGACTCGGCATGGAACGGAACGTACGGCATGTCTCCCCACCAGGACTTGGACCGCCGCAGACAGACTGGCAACAACGGAGCAGTCGGTGGTGATATCCTGGACAAGATCACAGCGATCGGTGAGTTGCATCATGGCGTCCTCGGACCCGGACTCTTCGCTGCCATTCTTGAGCCTGAACAGGTCCGCCGGCCTCGTCCAGGCGGCAAAGTTCTCGGCCTGGGTGGTTGAGAGGGTGAAGACGGCGTCATCTCTTGAGTCGGCTGTTGTGAGCAAGAGCTGAGGGTTCGGGCTCGGGCACGGGCACTGGCACGGGAAGAGCCTGAGACTCACGTAAAGAGGCCCACACCAGGCTGTAGGTCGAATTCATCGTCGGGAGGATCAGCCCCCCACGGTGGAAAGTCATTGCCGTGAAGGCGGGAGGCACGCCTCAGGATGTCGGGCTGGGCGGATAAGGAGGATGGTGTCGCCTGCTGGGCCTTGAGCTTCTCAGCATGGAGAATGAGCTCCTGGCACCTCCGCCTTAGGCGGGCGGCTTCGGGCTTGCTGGGGGCCTCCCCGGCTGCGGCCATGTAGAGCTCGGCTGCTCGGATGGCGTGGGTGAGGGCATCTCTGTTGTCGCCGCGCGAGCGAGCGAGCAGAGCCTCGGCGGACTGAAGACGACAGCGCTTGTTAGCCACTGGACTTGTCTTGTCTTGTCTTGCTCTTCTTTGCGTGCTTGTTTTTGCATGGCAGCAGGCTGGGGAGCTTGTCTGGTGGTCGGGACTGGCTCACCTGTGCCCTCCTCTCCATTGTGTACTCCGTAAGAGTAGCGCCAGGGTTCGTCAATCTATCATGGCGTCAGCGGAGACGATCCGCCGCATCCCGCGTTGAGAATTTGATGTCCCGAGAAGGCACCCAGTGAGCAGCAGTATGTTGCACCAACTTATCTTGCCAACGGCACGGTCATGGATCTCTGCTCTGTTGATTTGTCGACGACGGCAGTGGCCACGGTCGGAAGGGAAGCCGGGCCGGGCGGGGCGGGATGGCGGGGCTTTCGACGCCGTGTCCAGTGACTCAAGTCCACGWCTCCAGATCCCTTCATTGACTCGGGTGTTAAGTTCTCACTCGCTTTTTAGAGATGGCACAAGACCGGCGCCATTCGGCAAGCCTCTCTGCTGCCAGAGGGGATGCGTCCATCATCCGGTCCACGTTTCAATGCATGGGTGCTGGATGATCTGTTCAAGGGAGGGAGGTAGGTACTCGTATTAGACGCCATCCCTTGAACACAACCGAGGCGGGTATGTACCTACCTATGTACTCCGTATTCCGAAGCACCTCCGTGCTCGCTGTATCGGGGCAGCGCTCCCATGTCTGTGTCACATTTGAGCAGTACTTTGAAGCACGCAACTACTCGTGTACGTCAGGTACCTTGGTAGGTACCTACGTAGACTGGTTTCACGTGAGGCACCTGTCAACTGTCAACTGCAAGGTCTGACGAAGTCCAGACAGCAATGGTGGAGTACCCCGACGCCATAGGTACCTCCGGAGTATTGGATTAGGTACCTAATACGGCGACGCCGGTGGACCCCAACCGAGGTCCATGTCGACCGACCACAGGTCCACTGAAACCCATGGGCCATGAGTTCCTCGCCGGGAAGTGGTGGCACAAGCGCTGTTGGTTCGCTCGCTGCACTGACGCAGGTAGTTGGCGGCACCCGCAGGGCCGAGGTCCAGCGGAACCACCAACCGGCTCTCCGGGCCTTCGGACAACCAGCTGCGAATTGATATCACGCGGCACCGCTGCTGGCATCGCGACAATCTCCCGGCCCAGCCTCTGCCACTCCTCCACTCGCTCGCCGCATTACGAGTTACTCGTATTCTTATTATTAACGTGGTTGACGGGGCCGGTCTCCTTTGCTTTACCTTTGACTTTGCCCCCTGATCGACCGTCGTCCCATCCCCCCAAGCTCCCCCAGACTAACCAACTTCACCGAGCATCCAAACAGAGGCTCTGCCGTTGACTCATCGCCATCCTCATCTTGACCCATCGCCATCCTCATCATGGGGGCACAGTCCAAGTCCGAAATCTCCCCCTTAGGTCGCGCTGCGGCCGGCGCTACCGGAGCCGTTTTGGCTAACGCGCTCGTTTATCCGCTCGACATGTGAGTTGCCGTCCTGTGAGCTCTACTCCCGCGCTCTCCCAAGCTGACGATCCATCTCTCTGCAGCGTCAAGACGCGCCTACAAGTGCAAGTCCGCAGCAACGATTCGACAAAGGTGCTGGGGCAGAACGACGTGCCGCACTACGCCTCGACTTGGGACGCAATCACACGGATTGTGGCCGACGACGGCTTAAAGGGTCTCTACGCGGGCTTGAACGGGTCGCTTCTCGGTGTCGCCTCCACCAACTTTGCATACTTTTACTGGTACACTGTCGCGAAGACGCTATATGTCAAGTCAGCCAAGTCGGCTGCTCCCCCGCCCTCCATGGTCGTGGAGCTCGCCCTCGGCTCCGTCGCAGGCGCCCTGGCCCAGCTCTTCACCATTCCCGTCGCCGTCGTCACAACCCGACAACAGACGGCCAAGGGCGATGAGCGCAAGGGCCTCCTTTCCGCCGCTCGTGAGGTCGTCGAGGGACCCGACGGCGTGACGGGCCTGTGGAGGGGCCTCAAGGCCAGCCTTGTCCTCGTTATCAACCCTGCCATCACCTACGGCGCCTACGAGCGACTGAGGACCATGTTTTTCCGTGACAAGACGAATCTGAGACCTTGGGAGGCTTTCCGTGAGTCCCCTCGCTCCCCTCTCGCCGTTAACACACGCGGACGGCGCTGACATTGCTTCTCGCTCGCAGTCTTGGGGGCCACGTCCAAAGCCCTGGCCACGATTGCCACCCAGCCGCTTATTGTTGCCAAGGTCGGCTTACAGTCCAGGCCGCCTCCATCCAGGGATGGAAAGCCGTTCAAGAGCTTCGTCGAGGTGATGAAGTTCATCGTAGAGCACGAAGGCCCCCTTGCCTTGTTCAAGGGCATTGCGCCCCAGATCTTCAAGGGCTTTCTGGTCCAAGGCATCCTCATGATGACTAAGGAGAGGTGCGTAACTGGCCCGCGTCTTGTCTATTCTCAGTCCCCGATGAGGACACCGCCCACTGACTGTGACAAAGAGTTGAGCTCCTCTTCATTCTCTTGGTGCGGTACTTAAAGTCGGTCAGGGCAGCACAGCTACGGAAAGTTGCAAGCATCGCCTCGACCGCAGCCCAACAAGGCGTCCTCAACGGCACGGTGAAGCCTTTAATAACGAAATCTTGATTGCCATTTGACCGGTCTTGTATATGGCGAAAGCGCGTGGGCGGCTCGCTTTGGACTTGGGAGTTGAAACTTTTGTTTTTGTCGATCCATTTTAAGCATGCATCACGATGGATAGAAACGATAAGACGATTGGGACATTTGACGTTCGGCTCTGCAGACACAATCCAATATCATTCTGCTGCACGTGTACCAAGTTTTTCTACGAAGTATCGCACCATATCTACCTTTCCATAGATACCTAACGAAGTACTCCGCACCTAGGTACTAAAAGGATATCAATTCAAATGCTGGCGCATCTTTCCTTGTAGGGCTTACATAATGCGGTCGGAGCCGCCCCTTATGTCAGCAATGGGTCCACTAACCCGTCGCCTAGGGCTTTGGTGGCTGCGGCGCACACATTTTTGACACCCTTTGGAACTCATCGCGAGAATCTCTCTGACAGTAGAAATCTCAGACAGCAGCAGCCATGGCCAGTGAGTGCTGTCAAAATTCGCGACAATTAGAGAGAGTGTGCTAACGATTGATGCGACAGAGTCCAAGAACTCGTCTCAGCACAACCAGTGGCGCAAGGCGCACCGCAACGGGTCAGTCGGCAGACAGGACGCATCGCAGATCGAAACCGCTCACACATCCGCAGCATCAAGAAGCCCAAGACGATGAGATACCCCTCGCTGAAGGGTACCGACCCCAAATTCCGCCGAAACCACAGACATGCTCTCCACGGCACCGCCAAGGCTCTGGTACGACTAGGCGGATCTCCCCTCCCGATCGAGGGTACTGACTGACACATGCAACAGAAGGAGGCCAAGGAGGGTAAGCGGGAGACGGTTTGAGGAATCTTTGCGCCGGGGAAAGGACGATGGCGGTTGACTGAGGTCCTGGGCCGGTCCAAGTGATCTGGCAACGCTGGCATCGACAGACGAGAGGGAAATGCGATTATGATTGCAGTCCACGGCGAGGGACGAAGTTGATAATACAACCACCAACGATTCTAGACCAATCTTTGTTGCGACCGTCATGTCGAGACAAATGCGTTATCGTGCCTGCCGAAATTGACGATTTATACATCGCATGGGGTGATTCGAGGATGCTGGCCTCTCTGGCTGTCCTAATTACAGGCGTTACACAGCGCAGAAGCTCCATGGCGACAAATTCTGTCACGTTTGTCGCGTGTTGGTCAGGTTCACCTCGCGCCTGCATACTTCGTGAGTTTCCACAACCACGGCCGATAATTTCAGTGGTTTTAATGCTTTCCATGGCACTTCGTAGATTCGCCAAGATATTGGTTGAAGTTTGGCACTACGTATTGGTCGAGGTTTTCGAACAGTGTTTCATCTGTGGTTCTTTGACATGACCTACTTCGCTACGACGGCTCCAGGGCTGTCCGATGTACTTGGTACAGGATTTCAACGGGGCAGCAGGACGATTAGAGACTGGACAGGGAGGCCAGTTTCGGGCTGTCGCTGATGAGGCTTTGTGCAGGGGTTGGGGGAAAGCCCCTGTCATGCCCGTCGTGTCGTGATTAAGTACGGAGTAGGTAGGTAAAGGATAGCAGCCCAGAATGGGCAAAAGTCGAGGCAAGGACGAAGGCGAGCCACGCAAGCGCAACCATGAAGCAAGACAGGCGGCACGTCTACCGACCGGAGGTGTTTGCTCTCCCACCTTTCTGTGCGAACGTGAACCATCGCACCGAAACCCTCCTTATGTAAGAGAGCGGATACCTACCTACCCTCTATGTACATATACTCGTATCTGGGTACCCAGGGACCCGCCTGTAGTGCCACGGCATAACCGCAAACCCACCTCAACTATTTGAGAGGCTCGTTTTGCTGGCACAGGCATCTCGACTCGTGTCTGACCCGACTTCTGAGCATCGCTATAACAGGACTCTGGTCCGCATCTTCAGTGGCGGAATCCATCAACGCTCTTGTTGCCTGCCTGGACGCAGACACCGTACTTTCGTTGTCGGACTGTGGCTTTTGTTTTCGCGGTGAGTGATCTCCTGCCAGCTGCTGTCCCTCGGCGGCACCATGGCCACATGCAGACCCCAGAGAGAGGGTGCCTTGCTTCGCCTGCTGACGCATCCCCAGCTTCGTCCTTGTTTACCCCGGCAGAACATGCGATAGCCCGCTGCCCTTTTTTGTCGAAAACTCCTTTGAGGTCAGCAGGTCACTGCAGGAGTACAGACGAGTCTCGCCGGCTCCCCCGCGTCAGACACGCCCGATCTTGTTCGTTCGCAAGATTTGCTGCGCCCGTTAAATAATGCTCAACATGTCTGGAAACCACGTCATCGGAAACCGCAACAGCACCCCCGAGGCCAACAGCGCGCCGTCGTTGCGGCCGCCGTCCTCGAGGGCTGTTGGCGCTGGCAGCTCCCTACGTGCTTCCGCTGACATGGCTGCCCTCACGGGTTCCTCCCCCTCGAATCGTATCCGACCATCGTCAGACTTCTATGGACAGTCGCAACAAGGCCATGGCCACGCAGGCCTGGAAAACGATTCGCAGGACAAGATCGCCCAGCAGTGGATCGCGGATATCGACCAGTATGAGACGACGTTGGAGGAGATGGCCGCTGCTACTCTGGACCAGGACTTCAAGGACGAGCTCAGCGCCATTGAGCAATGGTTTCGTGTTCTTAGTGAGGCCGAACGCACCGCAGCCTTGTATGCTCTCCTGCAACAGACCACTCAGGTGCAGATCCGATTTTTCATTCAGGTTCTCCAGCAAATGGGCAAGAATCACCCCATGTCGGGTGTTTTGTCGCCCGCGAATTTTGACAAAGGTCCGTTGCCAAGGCGCAGGGAGGCAGCATGTTTGCGTGCTGGGCGATGATATTGACCAACCGGCAGATCCCATGTCTAATCGCCTCAGCGATGCCATGAACAAGTTGAATGTGGACTCTGCCCGGAACTCTTACTCGCGCAACTCGGCCATCGCGTCGACGAAGCGGCACTCGGGGCTCGATCCGTCAACCATTAACGCCATGTTCCCCGACGCTGCTGCGGCAATCGCTACGGAAAAGGCCAAGTTCACTCAGCAGACAGGTAACCCCCCTTCGTCGAACCGAAACAGCGCCGCCATCGACTCACGAGCGTCGATGGCCGCTCCCGGGATATCTGGCGCCCAAGAGTCTCGAGAGGCCGGCATTTCCAGTGCAGCTTCACCGTGGGGATCTGGCAGCGGCGGCGACCCGGCCAACCCCAAAGCCTCTACTTCCCAGACGCCAATGGGTCAGTTCGTGCAGCCCCCTCCCTCTGGAGGGCTCAGGTCCCCTCGGCCGCCGATGGGTAACAACTCGGGCATTCAAAACACCACACTGACGGCGCCTGACAAGAACCCTGCCGACCTGCCTCTCCTCTCTCCATACAACGCCGGCAGCGGCAACTGGGCGTCCATGGTGAACACACCTATGGCCCCAGCCTTCAACACAGGTAACCCCAGCGGAACTCAAGCAGACATGGTTGCCAATGCGACGGCGATGAAACTGGCAGCGCTGTCCACGGTCAACAACCGCTTCGCGCTGGACGACGTACGCAAGTACCGTCGTGCCCGGTCCAACGACGCGCCAGGCAGTGGCCACAGCCAGATGTCCCCGCCTTCGCAGAGCTTCAACCTCCCTGGCACGAGTGTAGTAATGATCAACGAGCTWGGTCAAGTGCTAAGCCGCGAACAAGTCCTCGCAATGCAGGCACAGCAGGGCCTGGGGTTGGGTGGGCATAGGTCCCGCCCCAGCTCCCCAGGCATTGCCATGCAAGCAGGAATGGGCCCGGTGCCACATTTCACGTCGCCCCAGCACAACGGCTTCTTAAGCGCCTACGATGGTCCATCGGCACTGTTGAACAGTGGCATGCCATCTGTCAACCTGGGTCAGCTAGGAATCGGGGGCCATGAGGGCTACCTCTCGGACCACTCTGACATGGTACGCGGGCGGTCGCCCAGGGGTCGCAGGGGCAGCTCTAAGCCACCCGAAGACCCGACAGACCCGACTCTCCTCCAAGACATTCCCAGCTGGCTCCGCAGTCTTCGCTTGCATAAGTACACGGAGAATCTGAAGGATATGAAGTGGACCGACCTCGTTGAGCTGGACGACAAGGCGTTGGAAGACCGCGGAGTTAATGCTCTGGGTGCCCGCAGGAAGATGCTCAAGGTGTTTGAGCAGGTCAAAGGTATGTCTCAACTCCCCTAGCTTCCCCATGTGGCCAGGGATCTAATGGCCACTGCAGAGGCGAAAGCAGAGGGCAAGATATGCTGAAGAAGGTTGGGTGAACTCTTGTGGTCCGTAAAAATCATGCTTTGCAGACTTAGTCTCGTCCTCCGCGTCCTCCGCAATATTCACAGGATCTTCCAGGAGATGGATGGCCGTACGATTACGATACGTGTGTGTGACTCGGCGAGATAGAAGTTGTACATCCAAAAGTGGCGATTTTCGACTGCCGGCGGTTGCTTGCTGATCCAAGTAGTGCTTCCCAGGCTGGTCGCCTTCCCTCCCAAACTCAGTTTCCATCCAGCGTGCGTCCTACCTATGGGTGCAGTTTCGCCCATCCCATTATGAACCGAATCGACACTCGCAGTTGCTGCCCACCCCGCAGTGGTTTGCGGTAAAATGCATGCCGGGCCTGCTCTTCACGGCAATCGAGTTGTAGACAAGGGAGCGTGGATCTCTCGGAAAGCTTCCTGTGGTCATCAGTGCAAACCGAAGCCGTGAAGAGTATCCATCCAGGGAGTGACAGCACACACTCCGAATTCCCCACAGCGCTTATATTGTCCATCGCAAAAGCATCTGTTCGCTCGTATGAGTCTCCAGTCTATGTGTTGGTGCCCAAAAAGCGGGAGCGGGAGCCGAGCCCCTTGCTAACTACTGCCTCATCGCGAGGCATTACGGGGAGGGGCCTTACATATACACTCCTCAAAAGTCATCTTAAGAAATCTATATTAGATCTCKGAGGCTTAGCGGGCGATAAAGCAAGCATTGCTTAACCAAACCGCTAAGCTATATGCGAGCCAAGCCAAGCAGCAAATAAATATACTAATTGAGTTCTCTAGGGTACTATATAGTACTATCCGTGGCTAGATATCTTATAAGGCATTACGGAAAGTCGAAAAGTAACGGAAGCTACTCTCGAACGAAGATCTACCTCGCTATACGGGTATTTTCTCTCGATCTTACGGTCTCCCTTACGCTCATACGATCAAGTCTCTACAAGAATAAAATCAGACTCTTCGTCTAGAGCACTTCCATTAACATTAGTATCTTTACCGTACTAGAAGTCCTCAATTACTACTAGAGCCTCGCTAGCGGATCGATTAGATAGCTACGAATTCAACAACGCCGCAATCAAGTACTTGACGCGAGCCTAGTACATTCGAAGCAATTAAGGCAGCAACACAGCCAAAGGCGCAACTAAAATATAGCAAGTGCCATACGCTCGGCCATAGAATGAACTCAAAGTCATGCCCTTTACGCTACGCAGAGCTTTTACAGCCAGCGGCAGCAGGGCCGGCGCTACGGTATGACGACCCGCGGGCTATCTACGAGAGATATATTGCGGCAAGAGATACTTGGTATAAGTCGCAGCCTCGTGGTAGTATCAAGACTAACCAGCAATATCGGAAGGCGATGGGTCTGCCTTTACGATATAGCAAAGCCGACTACGACTGGTGCCTTGACTGGAAGCAGATGGGTAAGTGCTGCAAGATGCCAGAAAGCTCTAGGGAATGGACGAAAGAAGAGATGATGGCCTATCTTGACTGGGATAAGTCCGAGAATGACCGTCTTGACGCCCAGGTAGCGGATGA
>LFRF01000005.1:226345-287262 GCA_001189435.1 Tolypocladium ophioglossoides CBS 100239
GTAGCTGCGCGGCGCGGCGGCGGCGGCGGCGGCGGCGGCGGGGCTTACATAATAATCCTACGGGATCCCGTAGGGCCTTGATTCTACGGGATCCCGTAGACCTATTGGCTCCCGAACATAAAACATCATGAACTCAAAGTCAACTGCAGGTCGCGAGCCGCAGGCCGCTATTCCAGCAGCAATCTGACTATATTCGGAGAGATAGATTACTGAGTCGCTGCTCGCAACGCGTGCTGCCTCCCCGCGCCTGTAGCGGGCAAGCGAGTCATCTCTCACGCCCCGCCCGCCGCTGGTGACCAGAACTGAAAACAACACGCATAACCCATCCAGCATACCTAGTGCTCATCAGCTTCTCTGCTACTTTCGAATGGAAGCCTCGATGAATCGCGAACAGTATGGGTCTCCCGATAGGTACAGTGATGCTCGCTCAGCTCGTGATCGACGACGAGGCTAACCAGGAACCCTGGAAGGAACCCTGACGATGGGTCTGACGCCGACTCCGACCTGGAGGAGCTCAAGGGCGACATCGCCAAATTCGACGAGTCTGTGCGGGAATTCCTCGCCTCCCATCACGGCTCTGCAGAGACGCCACGAGCAGCTCGCGGAGGGTCTCGAGGTCGAGGAGCGCGCGGCCCTCGAAAAGCAGCCAAGCCCAGAGGAGACATCACGGCTCGGCTCTCCAAGGTCAACCAGGCATTCCTCGGCGGCGACTACGACCAAGCTCTAGACTTGGCTTTTGAGGTGATAAGAATAAACGCCGAGACTCACCAGGCATGGACCGCGCTGTCCTCCATCTTTCGCGAGCGCGGCGAGCTTAACAGGGCGCTCTCAGCCATGGTCTATGCCGCGCATCTTCGGCCCAAGGATGTATCCGGATGGCATAGGTGCGCCTCTTTTGCCCTTGAAACCATGGAAGATGATGAGGGTGGCAATCTTCACACGGCTCGCCCCTGCTATTCGGCGGCCCTGAGGGCTGATCCCACCGACCTCGAGGCGAGACTCGGCAAGGCGGCTGTCTGCCATCGCCAGGGCCATCTCTCTGCTGCGATTGTAGAGTATAAGACCATCCTCAGGCGTCGACCGTATGACCTTGATCTGGTGAGGAAGCTCGCCGAAGCCTGCGTCGACACCAAGAACGCCGTCACGACCGTTCCTTCGGCCATCCAGGCCTACCGACAGTTCTTCGACTATGAGGCAAAGACTCAGTCGCAGTACAACCGAGACGCTCTGTGGCACGACGTCGGCATCTACGTGGAATTGTTCGCCTCAGCCGGCCGCTACCGCGAAGGTGTGCAGGAACTCAAGGCGCTGTCCCGTTGGCTCGTCGGGCGTGCGTCGGAGCAGTACTGGGACAATTGGCAGACGGATGACCGCGAGTGGGATGCCGACGATGAACGCCGATCGTCAGTCTCCGACTTTGATGCCATCAACTCAAATCCGCTACTCTACGGAAACGCTCTGCCCCAGGACTTGCGTATTCGATTGGCCATATACCGGCTGAGGCTGGGACACGAATCCGAGGCATTGAAGCACCTGGACTGGCTGGGCTCCGATGACAGCCACACCAGAGACTTCGTTAATGACTTCCCATTCCTCGCCTACGAACTGGCGACCGAGCTTGCCCGCTGCGGACGCCAGTCCCTTGCTGTCAGATATTACGAGCTGCTGCGTGCTCTGCCTGGTGAGACGGACCCGGCCACCTTGTTGCAATTGGGACGGTGTTACCTTGCCATAGGCGAACAGCCTGTTGCCGAAGAGTGCTTCCTTGCGGCAATTGATGCGGACGAGGATAGTATCGACGCCCGCATCGAGCTAGCAAACATGTACGAAAAGGCCAGAGAGGATGAGGAGGCCCTAATTCTCGCTGCCGAGGCAATGGCTCTCCGAGAGGCCCAGGATCAGCCATGCACGGGTGGGCCGAGTGTTGAGGGCTCTTCAGCCGCTGCCCAGTCAGTCGAGTCTGATCATGGCCCAGCGCAGCGGCGCAAACCCCGTGCCCGAGCAAACGACAAGCCAGCAAAGCCAGGGGATGGACCGAAAAAGCCCGTGATTCCGAGACGATACCGGCCAAAGGGGCTTGCTGGCGCTGACAAGCGTCTTCAAGACGAGCAAGCTCGAGCGGTCAAGCTCTCTCGCCAATATGAGGCTGTTCGGGATCTCAAACGGCAAATTCTCGCCGGCCGCAGCGACCTCGTCCCCACCTGGATGGCCACGTCAAAGGAGTTGGTAGACGACTTCAGATCTCTCAAGAGATTTTACACCTGGGACAAGTACCTGCACTTCCTTGGCTCCAAGGGCCCCTTGCAGCACCCTGGGGCTGAACAGCAAGATTCCGAGCTGTCACAGATGTACGAACGCTTATCACGCTGTGAGTCGGTCCCTGACGCCGGAATACATGTGGCTATTGACTGACAAGACACATGCAGCCATTGCGCCGCAAGCCGACCACCACGGGCGAGAACCAGGTAGTCCGGGTTTAAATGCCCACCAAGGCATCTCCTTTGAAGACTGGTTAGACCTGTTCCTTGATTATGCCATCGGCCTGGCCATTGCGCATCGACGGAACGAGGCATATCAGATTTGTCAAGCCGCCAAGGACTCGACCGTATTTCAGTCCTCCGAACACGACTTTGTCATATATGTTGCTTGGAGTGGTATGTTCAAAGGCCTCAAGGCCCTTCTGATGTCGCGGTTCTGACTTCGTTTCAGTGTGCGCCATATACACAAACGACGAAGAGAGGTGCGTGGCAACAGCCCGCCATCTGATGAGAGACGACGCAATATCCGACTCTTACAGAATGTTTGCACTGCTATCGAGGCTCTGCCAATCGCCTGTCTCATGGTACACCTCGGGGCCGGCTCAGAAGTTCATCTTGCGCCAAATCAAGGCCATCGACGCCAGCCACGTTGGCGCGTCGATACAGCGTTGGGACCAAGATGCCGAGCTCACGGGCGCAGCAACTGGTCCGTCAGGTATCAACGTCGATGTCTGCTTGTTGATGGTATATGGCCACATCCTATTTACTTCAACCAGCTACGCATACTCCTTAGGTAGGTATCCTCACTAGCTCCTGTGCGATCTGCCCACTGAATCTCATGAACAGGCTACTTCTTGCGTGCCAGGTCGCTCGATCCAACAAACCCCATGATCAACTTGAGCCTGGGGTTGGCCTATGCCCACTACGGCTTAAAACGGCAGTCAACGAATCGACAATACCTTCTCCTACAGGGCCAGGCTTTCCTATCCCAGTACCTACAATCAGGCCAGAATGGAGCAGGCGGTTCCATGGCAGAGCGACTCTACAATGTCGGGCGGCTGTTCCAACTGCTCGGGACCAGCTACCTGAGCTCAAGATACTATACCCAGGCGCTGGAGGCTTGCAAGATAGAGGGGGGCAACAAGGACCTGTCATCTTGTATTTTGATGAATAGCATTGTGTCCTTGATGTCTGTGAAGAACAACTCGATGGCCTTTTCGCTTTTGAAGGACAACTTGAGGCTCTGAAAGGGAGAGACGAAAGGATAGGGAACACAAGAACAAAATTACAAAGAAACAGGCTCGCCGTCAATCGTGACCCTATCCGTGAGTTCCATGTAACTACTTCTTGACAGCACATGCCCATTCGAGGGTGTGCCAGAGGAAATTCGGGTGAAGCAAAGTTGGGTGCGAGTGTGTGCCAGGATACTGTGGGGCGAGGTACACAACGTCAAACGGGTGCCGGGAGACAAACCGCCACCATGTCAACCATCCATCCTCTTGCAACGTCAGATCGTACCATGGACCGAGCCCGTGGCCGCGCAACACCATGGTCCTTGCCGTGCCGTTGATGCGAGGCCTGACGACGCTCCTGGCTGTCCTGAGCTCGCTTGCTCTCGCGCAGGCCGACGAGAGGGGGACCCGGACGCAGACCCAAGCCAGCAGCAGCAGAGCCGATACCATCACCGGCAGCGTCAAGGGCGGTGCGGCCGCTTCAAGTCCCGCCTCTAGTCCTGCCTCCAGTTTCCCCTCCAGCTCCAGCCCCAGCCTCTGCGAAGCCCGAACCATCAACTACATCACGCACAGGCTGCCGCAGTCCTGCCTCACGAGCTCCTGGGCGAGCCATCGGTCCTCTCTGAGCGAGCCCTCGGCAAGTAACGCTACGCACCCGTCCGCCGGCAATGGCACGCTGCAGTCGGAACCAGAGCGCAGCTCTGCGAAAGCTGCCGCTGCCACATCATCCGACACCGAGGCCACCGAGGCTCAGACAGCCGATCTCGCCGCCACCACGTTCATGTCCTTCGAAGACTGGAAGGAGATGATGCTGCGGCGAGCCGGGCAGGATCCTCAAGAGTGGCGATCTCGCAAACCGAGCGAACACCAGGCCGACGACAGATACCCCCCAGACATGGGCCATGTTGGCCTAGGTGAGGAGGACGAGATCTCGCTCAACTTCGACCATTACGCAGACGGCGATGACAAGGGGCTGACAGCCGACACCGCGGGCGGAGACGGCAGCGACGACAAGAACCCCGACGATGGGCAGGTGTACGGAGATGGCAAATCTGCCACTGTCCACCGTAGCAAGGACGCCGGAAAGACTTGCAAGGAGCGCTTCTCGTACTCGTCGTTTGACGCTGGTGCGACCATCCTAAAGACGGCCGCTGGGGCCAAGAACGCCAGGGCCGTCTTGGTCGAGAATAAGGACAGCTACATGCTGCTCGAGTGTGCGGCACCGTCTAAGTACGTCATTGTCGAGCTCAGCGACGACATCTTGGTCGACACCATCGTCCTCGCAAACTTTGAGTTCTTCTCCAGCATGATCCGCCACTTCCGCGTCAGCGTCAGTGACCGATACCCCGTCAAGGCAGAAAAGTGGCGCGAGCTCAGCACCTTCGAGGCCCGCAATTCGCGCGACATCCAGCCGTTCCTGGTCGACAACCCTCAAATCTGGGCCAAGTACGTCAGGATAGAGTTCCTGACTCACTACGGCAACGAGTACTATTGCCCCGTCTCGCTTCTGCGCGTCCATGGCTCGCGCATGTTGGACTCGTGGAAAGACAGCGAGACCGGCCGTGACGAGGATCCGCAGATAGAAGGCGACGAAGCTCCTGCGAATCTCATTCACGCCGACGTGACTCCATCCCCAGCCGTACCGACGGCGGCGGCTGATGAGGCTCAGAAGAACGCGTCCCGGCCGGTCGACATCACCCCCTGGATGAGGAAGGTCGACGTGAACCCATTCGAAGCCTTGGCCGCAACCTGTCCCACCGCTAGCGGCCATATCGCGCACACGCCGACGGCTGACCAAGAAGCAAACTCTTCCGAAGACGGCGGCGCAGCCTGCCAGGACCTGGCGTCTGCAGAGAAGCCGCCTGGTAAAGCTACTCCGACAGCCAAGCCAGCCAAATCAGCGTCGCCGGACTTCAAAGGCTCCTTGGCTGCGCCATCCACGGCACCAGCAAACTCTATCACTGCCTCATCGGATGACCGTCAAACGGTCGTCGGCAATGCCACCGCTAGCAGCAGCGCCGGCTCGGCCTCCGGAAACGAGACGCCGGGGGAGCGTGGCTACCAAAACGCTACTGCTGTATCGGCGACCAAGTCGTCGTCTGGCAGCGCCGGGACTGGCAAGCCAAGAAGCAGCGGCACTTCGGGCGCCTCACCTGCGTCACCGACGGTGCAGGAGGGGTTTTTCAACGCCATCACGAAGCGCCTCCAGCAAGTCGAGTCAAATCTCACGCTATCGCTCAAGTACGTCGAGGACCAGTCCCGGCACGTGCAAGAGGCCCTACAGAGGGGCGAGCAGAAGCAGCACTCCGAGGTCACCGTCTTCCTCAACGACCTGAACCAGACGGTGCTCGCCGAGCTGCGCAACATCCGCGACCAGTATGACCAGATATGGCAGTCGACCGTACTCGCCCTCGAGAGCCAGTCAGACCGCTCCGAGCGAGACATGATGGCGCTGACCACCCGCCTCAACCTCCTAGCCGACGAGGTCGTCTTCCAGAAGCGCATGGCCATTGTCCAGGCCGTCATCCTGCTCTCCTGCCTGTTCCTCGTTATCTTCTCCCGCGGCGTCCCCATCCCATCCCTCGCCCCCCTCGCTGACTACGCCGCCAACGCCTCGTACGCGGCGACAGCATCGCCACCTACGCCGCGCCGAGACCGAGACCTGTATCGGACAGGCCAGCAGCACAGCCAACACGGCAAACGGAGCCTTACGGCCGCACATGACGCTCTCAACTACGCACAAATTCTCTCCTCCACAGAGGACGAGACCTTGAACGCCGTCCCGTCTTCCTGTGACGCCGCGTTAGGGCCTCATCTCGTGGACCCTCAAGCCGCTGCATCCCACTACCAGCGCCTGTCTCCACCCCTGACACCGAGCTTACCCGACGAGCTCAGGACATCATGCGCACCCGTATCTGGACGCGATTCTCATGGGGCATCGAACGGGAATCCTCCACGCCGCTCGCCATGCCTGTCACACATCAACTCACGCAAACCACTACCGTCCCTCCCCGAACATCCCACCTCTCTACACGAAACATAACCCCAACATGCCTTTTGCATCGACGATATGCAGCTCCAGAGCTCAACCATATAAACCACCCAGGTGCTGGACATCGCCTCGTGGCGCTATGCAACCTGGGCTGGGAACGAAAACGAGGCGGTCTCAAGCCGTGGACGCTATGGCAGCCTGTGGCTTTCATTGTCTCTAGCTAGGCATAATTATCTCTTACATGGTGATTATTCTGGCCACCAGAGCGATAGATAGCAAAATGCCTTATGGCTTGATAAGAACAAAACGACAAGGTCCACACAGAGATCCAGGCTTCGGTGCCACTGAGGAGATAACTGCGTTGAGAATGCCGTCCCGAGGCAACCGACGGCTCACTGCGTTGCCGTGCCATATAGATGCTGGATGGCTGTCTCGTAGTCGTACTCTTCCAGAGCGGCAAGTCGAGTCCCTCGGTCGTACTGTGAGCGTCGGCGCCGCTGCTCATCGCGAAAGTGCTGCCCTGCATTTGGGGTGAAGAGGCCTGGCGGCAATATTAGCTGGCTGACCCACGAGTGCATATGGCGGGAAAGCACTTGCCGACATGTTCTGCATTCTCACAGCTTCTCTTCATCTTCGACTGATTGTCGGGCTCCGGAAACGGCTCTTCTTGACCCGCCAGTTCAGGCATAGGGCCGTTCGAGGTAAAATAGAGCTACGTAGTTCGACCACGACGATTAGCTACACACTGAGTCCAATCCTTCCCTCGGGCACCACAAGCTACGTACCTTCGGTCGGTAATGAGGTGCCTCCAGCATGACGGAGCTGTTTCGGAACTTCTGCACTAGACAGTCCTTGCCCTGTATAGCTGGATGCCTCTCCTTAGCTCAACCCGGGGGACGCAGGGAAAGGGGTCACAAACTAGCATAGGAGATCTCGGCCACTTTGTCGCTTTTGAAGCAATTCCTGTTCGCAAGTTATTAGTAGAAGACCCGCTTTGAAGAGTTGCAGAACTTACCAGCGCTGGTTTCCTCGCGCGTCAACAAACTTTTGCCCTACCAGTTAGCGAGCCCAATTCCTTCCTGAGGTAGACGAGAGAGAATTACTGACATCGATTATATCCAGTGGCTGCATTACTGTCAGAGCAGGGCATCGAACTGAGGCCGAGCAACTTACATCGACAAAATTTATGAACGCATAGCCGACACTGTTGCAGAGTATTAGCCCAACGACCAGCTGTTGAATCAGCAATTTTTCGGTGAGAGCACTTACTTGCAATCATTGGCAAAATCTATGCGCAAGTACATGAAATCGTACTTGCCCCAACTTGACTCGTCGATGATTCGTTTAAGCATCGCCTGGTCGACCTTGTTGGGGATGTTTCGAAGCATGATCTGCCAATGTTAGACGACAGCAATGGTAAATTGGGGCTAGACATACCGTGGTGCGGACGTCAATTCCATCTCGAATCCGATTTATATCGACGTGGTTGTGATGGCTTGCCACGTTGTGATACGGGGATCGGCTGATGCGCATCGCATTCTGCCTGCGAGCATCAGTTCTGCCAAAGCCGGACAACGGCCTGGACGGGCTGTAGCTGTTCTGAGCTGTGAGTGCTGGAGACGGTGGTGTGTGGTACAGGGGGCCAACAACTGGGTACGAGGGGGACATCGGCGCCATGGGAGTGACTGGCCCTTGCGATCCAGTGGGAAGAAAGGAGTCAACCATGTAAGGCATCCCGGCGGTAAATGGCGACTGGAACATCAGCGGGTACATGGCAAATGGAGGATGGACGCGCATGTCAGAAGGCGCCGCTGGTCGGGGAGTAGCTGATCCAGCTGCTCCTTGCTGCTGATCAATGCCGTCGTGCCCTTTACCGAAAGAGAAGCCATGCAGCGCTTCGGCAAGGTCAGGGATGGCGGCAGGTTCACATGCATGCGGCGAAACGACCAGATGGATGCCCTTCACGAAACATGCGCAGTTAGCGTCAAGCGACAACCGAGCATGAAGGAGAAAGTGACCGACCTCCGGGGTGATGATACTACTGCAGCTCGACACTGCCGGGGCGGCAGCGGAAACGTCACAAAACTCCGCTATGGCTCTGAATGATCCATTCGGAAACGTTGAACGCCTGACGAAGGCAAACAGGCGACCGTGCGATTGCAGAAGTCTCTGTACTGTCTCCATGGCTTGGAGAACGTCGATGGCAGTGCCATGTGACACGGCGGCAAGGACTAGAACTTGGCCTGTGTGGCATGTCGTCACCTCACGATATGCAGGCTCGTGCTTTAGATGATAGTCAGTATTTAGTGACGATGACTCGAAACGAAGGGTAGATACCTTTGCTATCCGAGCCAGATTGGCATATTCGACCTTCCAACCCTTCTCAGCCAGGCGAATGCTAGCATGAGTCGAACAGGCATCTCTGATGTCCGCGAAATGGACGTACACGTGGCCATCAAAGGCGTCGAAGAACCGGGTCCCGTGTGGAGGGTCTCCAAGTGCCTCCAGTTCCTGAAAGAGACATGCCAGGTTAGCAACTATCGTACGAGGAAGGGCCTGTAGAAGGGGCATACACTTAGCCAGGCGTTCACTTCGGACACAGAAACGGAGACGGAGGATGAGATATCCAGATGTCGAGAGAGCCCCAAGTCGGTGCTGAGAGCTACGGCGACGGGTCCACCATCACCAGGCAAGGGAATCTTGATGGTGCCGGCAAATGGATTAAATGCCGAGGCCGTCGGAGACAGCCTGGTTCCGGGCTGGTGAGAGGGAGTAACAAAGGGGTCCTTGTCGAGGTGAGCGGCGCCAGCGCTGCGGTAGCTGCTGATAGGCAAGCCAGCTGGGGGCGTTGCCGAGGTGGAACGGGCAAAGCCCTGGAGCAGCTTGGATGACTTGGTCGAGCCATCGTCGGGCGAAAATGCCGTCAAACGCGTGTCTGGGGTTCCTTTGAACGATTCTGCCCCGCCGCTCGACGATCTCGGCGACGAGGGATTGTCACGCTCGCGAGCCTGAGCCATCACGACGGACGAGGAAATGGCAGTGCGACAGGTGCTTCAGGCGAGGTGGGCTTAAGTTTTCTCGGTCGACTGTTGGTTGAGACCAGTACTAACGTTGCGGTCGGCCGTCAAGTTGTCGGGGGGACGGGACAAGTGAACAGGTGAAGAGTAAGAGGATGAAGGTTGGATGTGCCAGGTCAGGTCACCAAGCTCACAAGAACGAGAAGAGGATGAATGGGCGAGAAAAGGTCCGTTAAGAAGGTGTGGGTGAGGTAGTAATGATTTGGGCAGACAGGTGCGGTGGATGTCATATCTGCCAGGCTGACGTCTGGAGCAGTACTTGCCTTATCGTGGTGTGCGTCTCGTACCTGCCTCGCCTTTTTGCCCCCTCTCGTCTCAGATGCCGTGCTCTTGCCACACCGCGTTGGTAGTGCTTCACTCGTGCCGGGAGTCGGAGCGAGAACAATGGAGGCAGCAGCAGCAGCAGCTTGTTGAGGCCCGGCACCGCGTTCGGGTGATAATGGCTCTCAATGTCACAACTTCTAAAGATGCCACGTACCTTGACTTTCCTCACCTTGCCTAAGTACTTCAAGTCAGGGAGGGACGCAAAGGCCACACTGGCGTTGTATTGCCCGGCTGTAGGTAGGCAAAGAGACTGACAGAATGCCTACTTAGGTAGATTGAGATGCACTCCGTTTGCCGCTTTGCACAGTTTCAAGTGCATCGAAAAGAACAGGCGGTGACTCAGGGTGCCTTCGGCTTGTCGGTCAAGCCAAGCGTTTCACTGCACCTGCTCGTTTCCCTCAGCTGGTCTGGGAGCTCATGCCCCAATCTTGCAGCAGCCGATGGGCTTCGGGCCTGCCCACTTTTGTGCCGTTGACCGCTATACCACCTTTGCCGCGCCTGCCTGGCATCTGGATTGGCACTGTACCTGCATTTCCTCGCGCGGATAACTTAGGGAGGGTACCGTACCTTGCCTTCGGTATCATTCTCTTTCACCATTGTTGACTAGCACTGTAGCAGATTTCATGTTCTACAAGTCTAGGTACGTACGGGACCCTTTTTAAATTCAAGAGACAAAAGTTACGCCAGGTACATAGCGAAGTGAAGTAATGCCGTACTTCGTACCTAGGTAGTCGACGTCGGTTGTCGTACACTGCACTGCAACCTTGTCCTGACCTGAAAACGGGCACACCCAATAGCGTTTAAGCAGTGGCCCTAACGGGAAGACGCAAATCGCAGCAACTCCACGCCTTACCATACGGGTCACCTTAACCGTCCTGTGCCCGATCTTAGTCGTTCAGTGGCTCCCTGTACAACGTTTCCGCCCAGATAGTCCCTCCCTTCTAGTTAACTTTGTATTCCCTTAGGTATGCCTTGCAGAAATTGCAGTTCTTCGCCCTTCCTTCAGTTGCTCGCCGTTGCTGCCGTTCCTCGCATTATATTCTCGACGAGGAAGTTGGGGTGTATCTTACCTTCGTTAAGCGCGGTTTCATGGCGGGGACGTCTATTGCCTCAGGCTGGCTTTCAGGGACGCGAGGGCACGGCAGGGCCGCTGCAGCCATACGAGTAGAGCGTGATATTCTGAGATAAAATATAGTTAGCTTCAATTGACGAGAACTGATTTGACATCGCTGACATAGATAAAACGAAGTAATACGGGGTACAAGTACTTCGTACATGCTCGGCCATTACTTCCCCATCGGGCCTAGGGGCCATACGAGTAGCACGAAGGTACGGAGTACTCCGTACCCCTGCCGCCACTGAAACCACGCCGATAAGCCGCATTGCATCGCGATAAGGCGACCTTACCATGCGAATGCGTGTGTGCTCGCGCGTCCAGCCTCAACTCCCAGCACCGCCCAGGCTCTCCTCCACGGCCCCCCCCCCCCCCCCNCGCGACGACAGGCAGCCTTCGATGATTATGCCGCAGCGGTGCCACAGGCACGTATCCCTCCCTCCATCCGGCCCTGTCTCGCCCACCTCTCGTCTGCGTCGCGCGAGCGCCCTCGGCTGACAACTCCCTTCAGATAATCCTCTCGTCTTCCGACTCTGACTTCCTCGACCACCTCATCCCCGTCTTAAAAGATGCCGTCAACTCCAGGAGGACCCCTGCGTTGATACAGTGCCTCACGCGCTATTCCGAGGACCGCGAAGCCGACATCGAACGCAATGGACTAACCAAACATGAAGAGTTCCTCGATTCAGTCGGCAGACTTCAACACGTCCGTGAAGGCACCGTCACTCTGACCGCCGAGATCCTCAAGCTCAACCAATCCATCCAAGCCAGCACCGAGAAGCTTGCTGAGCAGAAGGGTGCTCTGGTCAATACAAAGGCCATCCGCCAGAACATTGCCGACGCCACGGATGCGCTCAGGGACTCGGTCAAGGTCCTGCATGCTGTCAATCATGCACACGATCTCGTTCGCCGCAAGAAGTACTACTCCGCGCTCAAGTCGCTCGAGGATCTTCAGAATGAGCACCTTGTGCCTATTCTTCAGAACCGCTATGCCACCCAGCACCGCCTCGCCGACGTCATTCAAAAGTCAATTCCTGGATCGCGCAAGGCCATCTCAGAGGCCGTCATGACAGATTTGAATACATGGCTTTTCCGCATCCGAGAAACGTCACAGTTCTTGGGCGAAGTGGCATTCTATCACACCGAATTGCGCAGGTCTCGACAGAGGAAGAGGGTTGATGACGATCAGTTCCTGTCCAACTTCAAGCTGAACTCCTCCATTGAGCTTGTATGCGATGAGAGTGAGGAATTCGACGTCTTGGACAATGAAGAGCTTCAGGTCGAATTTACTCCGCTCTTCGAAGCATTACATATTCATGATGCCCTCGGCCAAAGCGATCGATTCCGGTCCGAGTACGCCACCACCCGACGACAACAGAAAGACCTTCTCCTCCCAAACTCTGTCGAGCTCTTGGCAGACGATGAGTCGTCACTGAGCAGCTTGCTGGAAGGTATTGCTGGCTTTGCCATTATCGAAAAGGCGACCATGCGCCAGGTTCCCCACCTGCGCTCGGCGGTTGATGTGAGTCGACGCCATAAGCCGCCCACCCAAGCGATTGCTAATCCAACGGCTTAATTCGCCTAGGTCGAAGAACTCTGGGAGTCTATGTGCAGTGCAGCCATCAACTTGACATCAAGGGCATTGAACGAGGTTAGCAACGCCGAGATTCTACTTAAAATAAAGGGATTCATCGCCTTGTTTATCCAAACGATGGAGGTAAGTCAAGTGCCAACGCAAACGCCAAGTGGACTGGGCTGAACCGCACGCAGGGGTGGGGATACTCGATTTCCACGCTCGATACGTTCCTCCTGACTCTCTTCGAAAAGTATGCCGATCTTCTAAAACGCCGCTTCAGCGAAGACTTTCAAGAGGTGAGTCTCATTCATTGCGCATCCACTATCTCACTACTCATCGATATACAGATTGTTTCCACCGATGACTATATGCCGATGGCCATCAACTCTCTCGAGGAGTACGAGAAAGTTATCAATGTCAGCTGGTTCATGCAGGATCAACCTACAGAAGAGCTAACGTATGTTTCGATGATGCATTGTGTCGCAAGCGACTGACGGTATACAGATTCCCTTGCGTCTTGCCTTTCTCGCAGATGTACCCGCTGTGTTGCATCGACATAAGGAACTTCCTGAACCAGTTCTACTTCTTCTCCGACGACCACTTCCAGCACTCCGACGTAATTGACGAGACACTGAGGAAGGCAAGTGTGCTCCGTCCATTCCAAACTTAACACACCCTTTGGTGGAAAGCTAACCAGAGCCAAACAGTCACTGGACGAGCTTCTCACAGAAAAAGTCTGCAAGTCATTGGTTGAGCGCCTAAGCTCCCAATATCTAGGCCAGATAGTGCAGATCCTCATTAATCTCGAACATTTCGAGATAGCATGCCAGGAGCTGGAGCAGCTCTTGATCAGGGCGAGATCATCCACCTCGGCTGGTGGGCCGCTGAAACTGAACGCGACGGAGGAATTTCGCAACAACAAGAAGACCGCTGAGAAGCGAATATTTGAGCTCGTCAACAGCAAAATCGACGACCTCGTTGACACAGCGGAATATGACTGGTAAGCTTGGTGTTTCACATACGCTTGGGGACGCTGCTGACGCTGGCTGGCAGGCTGGCCAGCACCGTGACAACGGAACCAAGCAGCTATATGCAGACTCTGACTCGTTACCTCTCCAACATCATGAACTCGACATTGCTCGGTCTACCACGAGAGATCAAGGAGCTCATCTACTTTGATGCCTTGAGCCACGCCGCAAATAAAATACTGGTTGGGCTCTCCCGAAAATACATGCCGTCCATGCTCGTTCAGCTAGCTAACGCGTGCACAGGCCCTTCCTCTATCTCCCGATGTGAAGCACATCAACGCTCATGGTGTTTCTGCGCTCGCTCAAGACGTGCAATATTTGACGGAATTTGTCAGCAGTCTCGAGAATGGTCAGATGTTGAGAGAGAATCTGGACGAGCTTCAGCAAACCGTCAATTTGATGCAGTCAGACAATCACGAGGAGTTTTTCGACATTTCCATCCGCAACAAGAAGTACGGACGGGTTGATGCTCTTAACGGGCCTATTCTTCTTGAGAAGTACGTCGTAATGGCACGGGTGAGGAGATCGGTACTAATCCACATCGCAGGCTTACGCCAGTTACCCAAGTTCTGGGGAAAAGTGCACCGCTGTCCAACCTGTCGTCGCGCTTCGCCATGATGAAGTGAAATAGGCCAGCCGATGTGGTGCATGCCACCAAGTCAAGTGTAATGCCCCAGCATGGAGGCCTTACCTGGGTCACAATACGCCTAGGGGGTTGCACTGGGCCTTCGAATGACGCTACTGTAGCTGAACAAAGTATCATTTCCTTACGCCAGACCAAAACCCCATGACGACCAAGACTCACGGCGCGTCTGCCGAAACCTATATACACACGAGACAAGCTGCTTCCTAAGCGAGGCGATAGGTCCCCGATAAGAGAACGTCTTTGGAATGGATCCGTCTCATTCAAATTCCTCGGAGGACATGGGTGCCTGTAAAGCGGTGGTATGAGCATGGCGCACACTAGAGTCGACGGGTCGCGCGCTTACCTGCTGAGGTTGCATTGCGGAATATGGGTACATGCCCTCCATCTCTCCGTACATGGATGCCGGCGCCTGGGCTTGACCGTAGGGGGCCGAAGGAGCTTGAGGAACCTGGCCGGGATACATGTTAGGGTTTTGCCGATAGTCCTGTTCGGCAGCAAGGTGGTGACCGCCCATGTAGTCAGCGGGAGTCATGGGATGGGAGCCGTGGTTAGCTGGCTGGCCCATGTTGGCATGTTGACCTGGCATCTGGCCCTGCCCCGGAGCTGCAGGCACGGGCTGGGGTGCGGTGGTGGGCTGTGCCGTGGTCCTCTTAGCATGAGACGAGGCCTCTTCCCGGGGAACAATGTCAATCAAGAAATCAAACATGTCGGATTTGGCGAGGGCCGATGCAATGTCGGAACGCTGCAGGGTGCGGCGCTTGTTTTCCTCGGCATGTATCCAGGCGCGCATGGTGAGTTCAGTGATGAAGATGTCGCAGCCCTTAGCAAAGAGAATGGGAGCCTCTGCCGAAATCATCTTAACCTCGGGGTCAGCTTTCATAACCTTTTTGATTCGCGCAAGAGGCAGCTGGTGGATCTTGTAGTCGTGCGTATCACTTTCCAAGTGGGTAATGGTCTGCTGCCAGTAGGTGGTCAAGATGTCCTTGTACTGGCCCGTCAAGCCTTGGTGAACCTGTTGGCGAGGTGCGGGTCAGCGAGAGCATCTAGGACAACCAAGCGACCGGGAATGGGGATACAGACGTTGGCCCAGGGACCGGTGTAGAGCTCGGCTGGAGCGAAGCCTTGCGAAGCTAACTGGACGCCATGTCAGACGATGCACGGTGGATGGGCGAGGAGATGGGGGGTAACAAACGGCAGCGCTGGCGCCTTTGGACAAGTCAGTATCATCGCTGTATCTACCCAGGTACACGCGCGAGAGGCGCAGGAGGAGACTGACCATAATGGCCGCCCTGGCTACTAGGGTCGTAGACTGGAGCAGAGCGATTCTGCTGGGAATGCGACTGCCCTGGCTGGTTCTGCGGATCCATGGCTGGCAGTCGGGCGCGAATTGGGAGACGGTGGGCGAGTAGGCAAGGCGCGAGAAATCGGACGACGCGCCGACGACTATCGGTAATAGAAGATACGAAAGATCGGATAATGGGTTGCGCCGGGAAGCTGCAAGCTGTTGTAGCGCGTAATTGGAGCGGATGCTGATGAGATGGAGGTTGCGGCGAGTGAGGTGATGAGCAGTGATGAGTGGCTGGTGAGTGGGATGGATGAATGGTGAGAGATGAGTGGTGGTGAGCTCCTCGGTGAACGGCGCTGGTGCGAGTTGGAATGCGCTCGCTGCCCAGCTATTCTGCCCTGGGGACTTGGTACCGGGTACAACGGAGGTGACTTAGTGTTGGCGTACATTGCTGCAGCCCGTCTCAAATTCTCGGTACGAGTACTTCGCAAATGCCCCTGCACCCCAGCCCAATCCAGCCTCGTCTAGCGTTGCTTAGGTAAGATACACCGCCTGACCTAATCGATTGTCTAGCCTCCACATCGGTTTGGCTCACCATAGTGGAGGCCCTTTTTTTTTTCTCTTCCTCCTCCTTGCTTCATCTCGCTCTCGATCCGCTGGCGGTGTCGACGCAATCTACTAGCCACAGACCATGCCAGACATTGTCGATGTTCAGGTCGACGAGCTCCTGCGTGAGGCCGAGCAGCGCCTGCGGGGGGCCTCGGCTCCGGCTCGTCCAATGCCACCCGTGCCTGTGAAGGACTCCGCTCCCGCTGCTGAGCCACCAGCTACCGTCTCCAAAAAACAGCTTGCCGTGCGGAAACCGCAAGCACAACCACCCCGGGAAGACACGAAAAAGGTGAGTTGGCGGACATTTCCAACCGTGACCTTTCTCTGTTTGCACCCGAGCGAAAATAGTGATGAGAAGGAGCCGCTTGCGGTCTTATGACACGGGACGAGCATCCGTTTTGGATCATAGGCCCGTGGCTTCATGATTTCTTTCATTTCATAGTTACTCTGAATTTTCTCTCCTACCAACAAGAGCAACAGCTTACTACTTCTCCCATATCCTTTGGGAAACCTCTTTGCCTCATAGTTGGTGAAAGATGCTTGCTTGCACTTCGGCTCGCTGACTCGCTAAACTAGGACACGACCGGGCCAAACTGGTTCAATCTCCCGAAAACAGATCTCACACCCGATTTCAAGCGAGATTGGCAGCTGTTGCGCATGCGCGGACTGCTGGACCCCAAGCATCAGAAGAAAGCTCTGCGGTCAGCTCCACCCGAGTACTCGCGCGTCGGCCAAGTCATAGGGGGCCCGGCCGACTTCTACAGTGCGAGACTCACCCGCAAGGAAAGGAAACAGACCATCTTTGAGGAAGTGATGGGTGCACATGATAGCGACAAGCTGAAGGGCAAATACGCCGGAATACAATGCAACAAGACTTCGGGGAAGAAGGCCTTTTATCAAAGGCTGGTGTCGCAAAGGCGAAAGCGCCAGAACTGAGGAATCATGGTCCGCCACCGTCTTCGAGACCGGGCTTCTGGACCTCGAACCTCGAGGTCCATCGATCTGCTGCCGTCTGTGGTCAATCCCTGTGCAATCAGAGACATTGCCGGTGACTACGCACCCAAAGTTTGCATCACCATAGCACCTCTACATGGCTAAAATACGGTCGGGTCTCTGAACTCGAACCAAAGTACAGAATCTGGGGCCTTTTGGACGCCAAACAAAGGTCGGGAAAGAGGATGCCGTCCCCTGCCCCGTGCCTCGGAGCCGCCACACAACATCGGCGAGGCACAGGGCGAAGCTGCCATCAATCAGCCTCGGCGTTATACTGTATCCGGTCTGCCGCCATGCCAATGTCAAGAGCACGCTGTTGCACATCCCGCTCCTTGCGGCAATGCGAAGTAGCAAGTGCCAGATTGGCGTAACAGGCGATTTGCGCCTTTCGAGCTTGGCGCGCGAACAGCGGGAGCTGTATGCTCTGCCGAAGCTAGGAGTAGCCGGACGAAGCTGTATATCATCGTCGTAGAGTATTAATAGTACATGATATACCTTACAGTTCATCTTATTCTGTGATTTTTTGCACGTTTCTCTTTTGTATGCAGGTGCCATCTGGTTGCCATGGCCCCATAAAAAGCGCCAGCTGTGTACGTGGTTGGTAGGCATGCAGTGATTGGCCCGTGCGCGATGTCCAGCGATTTTTCTTTGCTCCATCACCGCCATCGCGACGAAAGGCACGGTCATCGCCAGCAACCGCCAACGTCGTCATCATCCCATATGCGCTGGCACAGGCAGAATGCTCCGCCCAACTGCTAGGCCCCTGGCGCGTCCCCAGGTACGTCTGTTGCGGACGCATCACTGTCGACAATGGCAGCGCCCGCTGACGATAGCCAGGTCGCGGCAACATGGACTGCGCGGCGGACCCGGGCCTTGCTGTACGTAGACTTCGAAGGGCACCATTGTCCGATATCCCCCGACTAACTTTTGCAGGGCCTCTGACAGCGGCAAGGTCCCAGAACGGTCGTTAGCTACCGATACGAAGCAATTACGTCGCCCGCGCTCCCTCCAGGCGCTTCACCTCAAGCCGTTAAAACGCGAGGCCGAGTTTGGCATCCCCTCATGCGACCTACAGCTGCGGTCCTTCAGCATCCAGCCCCTCGAGTTCTTCGCCGACTTCGCGTTGCGAGCCGCCTATTACCTTGGTCTGCCGGCATACGGACCCGTCCCGCTGCCGCGAATCACGGAACGATGGACGGTCCCCCGAAGCCATTTCATTTTCAAGAAGTCTCAGGAGAACTTTGAGCGCGTGACACTGCGGCGCATGATTCAGATCAAGGACGGGAACCCGGAGACGGTGCAGCTGTGGCTGGCCTACTTGCGGAAACACCAATACTACGGCGTGGGCATGAAGGCCAATGTGTGGGAATTTAGCAAGACGGGCGTCGGTCGGTCCATGGAGCCGCCCGAGAGCCATTTAAATGAGCTGGACTCTTCGTGGTTACACATTGGGCAAACCAAGGCCATGGGCACGGCTGACAAGGTGGAGGACCTGCTCAACAGCCGCCGTTTTAAGGAGGCGGCGGGCTTGAGACAACCACTAGCGCCCAACAAATAGGTCAAGACATCGCAGGAATCATGCCATGTACTTGTATTGACTGAGAGGTGAAATAATACCATGTATTCTATTTTGGCTGCATACCTAAGGTACCATGTTTTGCAGAGGTATGAATGAAATACAACTCGCACGAGGTGAGGACTCGTAGAGTCTTTTCACAAGGTCCAAAAGTTACACGCGTGTGTTCGCCGGCGCACACGATGCATCATGTAGCCGGCCTCGTGTCATCGTGCCAGTGCGTCACTGCTTCGGTCCGTAAGCACGCGTTTCGTCCCTGGATGGTTTCTACCCACGTGGTGGGGTTTTTGTTCGCTGTGCACGCCTCATTGCCTGGCACAACTGACGGTTGTTGGTTGTTGTTGCCGGTTGCTTATTGCTGGCTGTGGCTGTTGGCTGCTGGCTGCTGGTGCCAGCTGCCCCCACTTCGCTTCGAACTCTCACTCCCTCCCTTTCAGACCTCGACTGGAGCCCACCAGAATCCCATCAGACGGCTCTTCACACTCAGCTGCAACGTGCCTCTTTTCTTGCCGCAACGCGCCTCTTTTCTTGCCGCAACGCACCCTCACACTCAACGGCATGGTACAATGACGAGTCACCAACAAGTCATCCAAAATGCAAGACCAACCTCTCCACCTGAGCCTTGATCAGGTGGAATCTGTCAGTGCCATCGCATACATCCCCGACGCATGGCGTTCATGAGCCTCCGACGACTAATCCACTCCAAGTTGATATTGTCTCTCTATCAGCCAAACCCTCCAGATGTCATCGCCACGACACAGGCCACTCTGTCGCGGTTTCAGAGCTCGCCGCAGGCGTGGTCCATGGTTCGCCATCTTCTCGAACGACCCGACGAAAAAGTCAAGTTCTTTGGTGCACTCACCGTCATCATCAAACTTAACAAAGAGAGGTGCGTGAACCCACTGAGAGCCCGGTCTCGTTGGGCCACCAGAGTAAAGGCTAACACCAACGCAGTTTTTCTCTGAGCGACGAGGACGCGGCCGAGCTTCTGGTTAGGCTAGTTGGCTGGTACTTGGAATCCTTGAGCCAGCCGTCTGGCCCGCTCGTGTCAAGGAAGCTCGCGTCTGCCATTGCGACATTCTTCCTCCACTTTCATCGACTTTGGCCGCGATACCTCTGCCACCTCATCGTCTGCCTTGCATCTCGCCAGTCGTGCCGTCTCGGCGCCATCGACGACTCTATCGACACTACAGCTGCCTTGGCCAGCCTGGATCCCGCACAGCTTCAGGCTGCGCTCTGGGTAGCCACGAGTGTCATGGAAGATGTTGGCAGATTCGACTTGAACACGGCAAATAAGTAGGCCAGTATTCCCGGCCGTCGAGCTCTCCGCAACTAACTCTTTTCAGCATAGGGCTGTACGATGTCGTCTTGCAGAATACGTCGGATGCGGTGGCGCTCATGGCTAGATGTCTCTCTGCGCAAACCAGCCTTCCTGCAGCCCACGGCGACTCGATAAAATGCCTTCAGGTACAGCCTTCTGTCTCTCACCCCTCCCTTGTCACATTTCCCCACTGACACCACCTTCCCTCCAGTCCTGGGTTTGGTTTTCCCAGCGAGTGTCATCGGGGGAGAGCCATGTCGCGAGTTCCCTCAAGCCCCTGGTCGAGGCCGTCATCGCGTCGCTATCCAGGGAGAATTCGTTTGATGCCTCTGTGGAGCTGCTCGTGGATGTCCTTTCCAACTACCCCTCTCTAATGACCGAGACTCACTACGAAAACCTAGCAAGTCTTTTCGTGGCCCCCTGGGCGGAAGTGCGCTACCAGACGCTTTTGCAGAGCGACTCTGAATTTGAGTCGTTTAAATTTGGCCAGCTTTTGCTTGCCTTTGGTGAAGCAAAGACCGAGGCTCTCATGCAGAGCAGCGACTGCCGGAGCCAACGTCTCCTCTCGATGCTCTGTGGCCTGCTCGCTGCGGACGGCTACCCGGTGGCGGAAGACAGGATCTTCGTATCCGCGGTCGAATTCTGGTCAACGTTTGCGGAAACAATGGCAGATTTCGTCCACGGTGGCGAGGACGAGGCATCAACCCCATGGGCACCGTCGGCAATGTCCCACGTGTTGGAGGCTGTATCAAATGCGTGGCTCAAGATCACGTATCCTCCGTCCGAAGTACTCAACCAGTGGGACTCAAACGATCGTGTCGGATTCAGTGATGCACGAAAGGATGTGGTGGACTTGCTGCAGTCCGCATACACTCTGGCTGGGCCTCGACTCGTCGTGACCTTCGCAGATCTTACACTCACCGCGCTATCGAGCTCAGCCTGGCTACCACTGGAGGCTGCAGCATTTTGCCTCGGCGGCCTGGCTGATTGCGGCAGGGACGACGCCAGATTCGACGACGCCTTAAAGCCAGTGTTCGCCTCGCCGCTGTTTTCTGTTCTCCGAGTTAGCAACGCCGACGTCCTTCTTAGGACACGGCAGACCTGCCTCTCTCTCATCGAGCACTACACCGAATACTTCGAAAGAAACGTCTCTTTTCTTGCGCCCGCTCTACGTCTCCTATTCACTGTACTTTGTGAGCCGTCTATGGCAGCGTCCGCGTCAAAGTCTATCTTGCGCCTGTGCTCGTCCTGCCGACATCACCTTCATCCGGAGACTGGTGGGTTTCTGGATGAATACAAGGCCATAGCTAGCGGGAAGCAGCTGGACTGTATTTCCAGCGAAAAGGTCCTCGGGGCAATCGCCTGCGTTTCGCAAGCTATCCCAGATCCCGACCAACGTCACGACGCCTGTGCTCGGATACTGGAATTTATCCGGAGCGACGTACACCGTGCCCGGGAGCTGGTTGCATCCTCTGGCTCAAGCCAGTCTCCTTGCATAGGGCTTCGGTGTTCTGACAATAATACTGATGAGCACCCTGGGTTGCATGTTGGCTTGAGGGCGTTGAGGTGCCTCGTAAGCGTTGGTAAAGGCTTCCAGTCTCCGACCGATTCCGCGATTGATCTGGACGCTGGCGACAACCAACAACAGCAAAATTCCAGCCACGGGTTGGACCCACTGCATGAGCAGGTCATGAGCATCATATTAGAGCTAGAGGGTACTTTTGGCGGAAACTCTGAGGTTACGGAGCTGATCTGCAGCGTCCTCCGCACTGGGTTCTCGGAGAGCGGCCCCGGTCCGTTTGTTCTCAGACCAGACGCGGTGGCGCATTACCTGACCAGCCATACGGGGGAGGCCACAAGGGTAGGCCTTCTTGTCAGCACAGCTTCTTCATTTACGAGCTCGCTGCACTCCCACGGATCTCATAACAGGCGGACGATCTTCTCCGCACTGCTGTTGTGGGTTCTCGGACTGCTCAAGCAGCTTCCCGGTACGACCACTGCGTCCCTTATCATTTGATATAGCAAGCATGATCTAACAGTAAATCAGAGCCAGAATACGACCCAGAGCTGACACAGAACGGAATCGACTTCGCATCGCGACTCTTGGCCAAGACCGCAGCCACCGTGCTAGGTCTACAGCCAGCAGATGCAGCCGAGTTCCTCTTCATGTTTACCATACAGGTTCTCGACGGGAAAGAACCTTTGCCGAAGGGTGCTGCTGCGGACTTTTGGGTATGTTCGAATCATCTCGCACGATGCCGTCCACGTTGTGCGGAGCCATGAGGTGGGCTGTTGACTGATTATATAAGTGTACCTTTGTCGGCCTCACAGGTGACGACCAGGAACTTCAGCGAGCTATAAAATATGCTATGGAGACTCTTGGGCCGCTACTGGCGCAGAGCCTCGCCAGGAACATCGGGGGTAACGCGTCACGAAGCGAGCTGGATAAGCTGAGCGAGCCAGTCAAGAAGCTAGTCAGTCGCCATCCCATGGCAAAGGAGTGGCTGCAGTCGGGGCTCAACCATCCCTCCTTCCCCAGCGACAAGGTTAGCCCGGAGCAGAAGTCTCTGTTTGTCAAGAAGGTGATAAGGTGTGTGTTTTGGTGAACCCACCGTCCAAAGCATTTGCACGTCATGCTAACCTGTGAACGCAGTCTAAGAGGGTCACGAGCCACAAACCAGGTCATCCGGGAGTTTTGGCTTTCTGCCAGGGGCAGCAGCTTCGCGTATGTCTCCTGAGTCAGTGCTCGACGAGACGTGTTCCTTTCAACCTGGGAACCGGAGGGGTCGGCTACTCGAGCTGCTGTGAGCGGCAAAAACAGTACATGTTTCCCGCGCTGGGTTTCCGGATCAAGAACCCGGCAGCATGAGAGTACGTGAATAATGGCCCGACTAGGGAGAATGGGGTAAATGGCGGCAGTCAGTCAGGACATGGTGGCCACGATATTATGGATACCCAAGCGGATGATTCCTCGTCTATAGTTGCACGGCTGCGTACACTGTTGCTACATGGTTGTTGGTACATGAGAGGCGTGGCGGAGAAGGCGGTAGGAACAGAGGTCCGGCAAGAAAAATGGAAACATAGAGCTCACAGGCCCACGGCCATCCTAACGAGTTGCATAGTTTCCTCGGCACTTTGACGCGCCTTTTGTGCGCCATCGGCTTCGACATGGTCGAGGTATGCACTCTCGGTATCCAGGAGCTCCACGTATCGGCTCCTGATGCCATGCAGCCCCTGAATTATGGCGTCCGAGACCATGGCCTTGAACTGGCGGGGATGCGTTTCGGCGTGTGCTTGGGCGAGCTGGGCGGGGCTCCGCTGCTGTGCATCGAAGATTGATAAGATATCGAGCAGATTAGACACGCCTGGCCTGGTGGCTAGATCATAAGAAATGCCTGGGAGGGAGTCGGTCAAGGCCGAGGCCACCTTGGCACGAATTTCATCGGGGGTGTCTGTGATAAGAATGCGCGAGCGGTCATTCTTGTGCGATTTGGACATCTTAGACGTCGGGTCCGTGAGAGACATGATGCGATGCACCGGTGCTGTCCTTGGGCGTCAGTATGCTTAGGACAAGGACAAGCAGGGGCCCAGACGAGGTGAGTCACGTACGGGTGATGGTCTCGGGATGGACCAGGTGCGGCCCATAGGCGTGGTTGAAGTTGGTGGCACACTCGCGGGCAAACTCGAGGTGCTGCTGCTGGTCATGGCCAACGGGCACATGGGTGGCTCTGGCAGCGAGAATCAGCCAGGGACGGCGACGACGCATGCCCACCCACACACTCGACCAAGCAATGGTTGGTGCTGCAGTCGCTATACCTACCTGTGGACAAGAACGTCGGCAGCCTGGAGGACCGGGTAAGAAAGGAGGCCAAGCTTCAGTCTTGAGCCGACGGGGCGGTCTTCCAGCCGAGATGTCGGCGACAAGTTGAGCTTTTGCTGTGACCGTGGTTCAGTTCCCGTCGTCCACGTCGTCCGGGCACGGCCGATGTCTCTCTCACCTTCCACTGAGTCATCCTCGAGAGGTAGCCGACAGAGGCGGTACAGGCGAGAATCCACATGAGCTCCGAGTGCGCGGGGACCTTGTTGGAGGCACAGTCAGACGATGTGATGAGTGACTCGGTGAGGGAGGGCAACTGGGGGACGGACGGAGGATTGGTGGAAGAGTATGGAGCGGTCCGGGTCAATGCCAATGGCGAGGATGGCGGCGAGGGTCTCCCTCTTCAGTCTCTTGAGCTTCTCAGGGGCCTGGGGGGTGGTGATGGCGTGGAGGTCGACGATAGAGTATATCAGCCTCGTGTCGGGCTGTTGCTGAAGCTGCACCCATTGCCGCAGAGCGCCGACGTAGTTGCCGAGGTGAGGGACGCCGGTGGGCTGGATCCCCGAGAAGACTACTCGGGGTCGCAGAGCGTTGCTTGCGGCCGCGCGCTTCATTGGGCCGTTTGTATGTTTTGCGGTACAATGTCGTACATTTCCAAAGCTCATACGTGAGCTTCGAGCCATCCAAGGAGCCAAGGCTCGTTCCGGGTCCACTCATCTGTCTGCACTTCCTTGTACGGGGTGCGTATGCATTTATCGGGCACCGCATCACTACCCTGTAGCTTCATGGAGGCTGTGCCAACGGCCGTCGTTGAATGCCTCCCTCTCTTGTGGCGTGGGTTGGTGTAGGGTCATCGAGAAAATTAACGGTCGAAAAGTATCATCTTCATCTTCAGCTTGACATCCTTGCCGATGCGGAAGCTGTCTGAGATGACCGACTAGTTCAGTCGCGTGACGCTGCTCCACCTGTGCCTTGGACGGACGCGTGGAGTGTGGAAAACGACAACTTCAGACAGCCCTACAGCGGCCCGGCTTGCGAGGTATTTGCAAGCCAACGCATTCGGCTCGCATGAGAATTGCCACGAAAACCCATCTAATCAACCTGGTGTCGTTGGCAGGGCGGGAGGTGTAGGGTTGCCTTGCAGACAGGAGACTGCCCGCAGCGCATTTGAGAGCAAGCCCCGACAGGACAACGTACTATCAATACAGTGCACGCCGACAGTGCACGCCGATCCGTCGAAGAAGCACCCACCAACTGATGATAGGGACACCATCCCTAGGTAGGTAGGTAGGTAGGTAGAAAATTGTCCATCTCATAGCGTGGCAGAAGCCCTTGACGCGAGATCGTAGATACCTAGGTTATGCCAAGCGGGTGCTCTAAGGAGCTAATCAAACTATTACTCCGTACTCCGTACAGGGGGCCTGACTGGAATACCCCTCCATCCCCGCACGCGCGTGCGGTGGTCGACCCTAGAGTAGCAGAGCCGCTCCTTTCCGCCTCATCACCAGCGCTACCTACCTTCCTACCTATTACCTCACCTTAGGTAGGTACCTCTGCCCCGTTGTGCCCGTCAGAGAAGCCGTCTATGCTCCGGCGACTCGCTGCCAGCCTACCTCACCTGACACTCCCGAGACACCAACTTAGAGCTCCCCTTGATTCCACGACCCGGCTCTCTGCTGCCGCCACCGTTACCACTATCGCCACCGCAGCCATGGCCATGGCCAAGGTCGACACCTCGTTCCAGCTGTCCAAGCTGAGGAGCCTCATGGAAGAGCGCAAGGTCCACGTGTACAGTGAGTGGGCATACGGCCCTCGTCCATGCTCCTCCCTCTGGCTGCTAACCCGCTGGCCTAAACAGTTATCCCGTCCGAGGACAGCCACAACTCCGAGTACATTGCCGACTGCGATGCCCGCCGCGAGTTCATATCGGGCTTCACTGGCTCCGCTGGGTGCGCTGTCGTCACCTTCCAGGCCGCCGCGCTGGCCACTGACGGACGCTACTTCAACCAGGCGTCCAAGCAGCTCGACGACAACTGGACGCTGCTCAAGCAGGGCCTCCAGGACGTCCCGACCTGGCAGGAGTGGGCTGCTGAGCAGTCGGCCGGAGGCAAGACCGTCGCTGTCGACCCTACGCTGCTTGCCGGGCCCGCCGCCAAAAAGCTCGCCGAGCAGATCCGCAAGGCCGGCGGCTCCGACCTGCTCCCGCTCGACGACAACCTCGTCGATGCTGTCTGGGCCGACCGCCGGCCCTCGCGCCCCCATCAGACCGTCATCGTCCTGCCTGACGAAGTCGCCGGCAAGCCAGTCCAGAGCAAGATCGCCGACCTGCGCCAGGAACTAGCCAAGAAGAACTGCCCCGGATTCTTCGTCTCCATGCTCGATGAAGTGGCTTGGCTCTTCAACCTCCGCGGCAGCGTCATCCCCTACAACCCGGTATTCTTCTCCTATGCCACCGTCACTCCACAGTCGGCGACGCTCTACATCGACGAGTCCAAGCTGAGCGAAGCCTGCACGGCCCATCTGGCTGGCAACAATGTCCAGGTTAAGCCGTACGACGCCTTCTTCAGCGACGCCCGAAGCCTCCATGCCGAGGTCGCCAGGAAGAACAAAGCCTCGGGGACCACGACCCCCGGAGCCTTCCTCATCTCCAACAAGGGCTCCTGGGCCTTGCAGCGCGCCCTCGGAGGCGAGGGCTCCGTCGAGGAGATCCGCAGCCCCGTCGGCGACGCCAAGGCCACCAAGAACGAGACTGAGATGGCTGGCATGCGGGCGTGCCATGTCCGAGACGGCGCGGCCTTGATCGAGTTCTTCGCCTGGCTCGAAGATCAGCTCGTGGCCAAGAAGGCTACGCTGGACGAGGTGCAGGCCGCCGACAAACTGGAAGAGCGGCGGTCCAAGAAGCAGCACTTCGTTGGCCTCTCCTTTCCCACAATTTCGTCCACTGGGCCAAAGTAAGTCGATGCCATCTGCTCCTTTGCACAAGTCGTCTCGGCGAAGTCGCCGTGTCACTTGCCTAGCACCCACCGCCTACCCCAGCCAAGGGCATGCAAACGCTGACAGGTTGCTCTCCTCCAGCGCGGCAATGATACACTACGGACCCGAAAAGGGAAGCTGCGCAACCATTGACCCGGCAAGCGTGTATTTGTGCGACTCGGGTGCGCAGTTCCTGGACGGCACAACTGACACGACGCGAACGCTGCACTTTGGCAAGCCCACGGATGCCGAAAAGAAGGCTTATACTCTGGTCCTTAAGGGCGTGATTGGACTCGACACGGCCGTCTTCCCCAAGGGGACGACTGGCTTCGCTCTGGACTGCCTGGCCCGCCAGCACCTTTGGGTGAGTGAACCAATCTTGCCTGTTCTCGGCCGAAGAGGGGCCTTGAGGCGATGAGAGGGTTCTTGTCCATGCTAATAGCGCGCAGAAAACGGGATTAGACTACCGTCATGGCACCGGCCACGGGGTTGGCTCCTACTTGAACGTTCACGAAGGGCCCATCGGCATTGGCACGCGCGTCCAGTATACCGAGGTACCCTTGGCCCCTGGTAACGTCCTCTCCAACGAGCCGGGATACTACGAGGACGGCAGCTTCGGTATTCGCATTGAGAACATCATGATGGTCAGGGAAGTCGAGACGGAGCACTGCTTCGGCGACAAGCCTTTCCTGGGCTTCGAGCACGTCACCATGGTTCCCTACTGCCAGAACCTCATGGAAACGAGCCTCTTGACAGCCGGGGAGAAGGAGTGGGTCAATGCATACAACGCGGAGATTCTGGACAGGACGAGAGGATTCTTTGAAAACGACCCATTGACGATGACGTGGCTCACCCGCGAAACACAGCCCATAGCATAAGCACCCGGAGGAGGAGAAGGAGGCAATTCATAATTTATATATCTTTAAAAAAATCAAGGTAATGACGAGACTCGAACAGCCCGCCCCTATAGACGCACAAAAGCGGCCAAGATAAAGGTCAGTGCGAAGGACGACGTGAACCACGGGTTGTCTGCGCCAAGCCTTCCCACGGAGGACAAGCCCGGCCACCGCTGCTGGTTGATGCCGGCCAGGCGAGGAACGCCCAGTCCCCAGCAGGAGGCAATCTTGGTTCACAAAGAGTCAGCAGTCGACGGTAAGGTGGGAGGGAGAGTAGGCGGGACGAAAGGGGGCACACATGAAGAGAAACAGCCAGCAAGCCGCCCAGAAAGACGAGAGTTCGCGAGAAGAGGGCGACGAAGAAGCCGGCAGCAAAGCCTGTGCGAGGTGGAGAGAACCGGGGAGGTCAGTCACAGGGGAAAGGCATCATGGCATTGGCGCATGGGCAGAGACGCGACGAACCAGCAAGACTGCCGCTCGAGACTTGTCGGACAAGCTGCGGCGACAGGCTGGATCCCGGAGGTTGCTGCCGCTGCCGAGAGCGAGCCGTAACAGGCTGGCCCGAGTCCAGCCGTAGAGGCACGCGAGGGTTGGACAGCATCGCTGCCCCAACGTACACCCCGCCGGCGGCGAAGAAACGGGCGGTGCGAAGTCCGAAGAGGCGGCTCATGTTGGCGGCGATGCCCGGTGTTGCTGTAGGCACGTATTAACGGTACGTACGTATGTATTATAGGCACGTATTCGTACGCACAAGTTTATATATCAAGTGCGGTAGGTATGAGACCTTGTGAGTGTGAGGCAGGGATGCGGCGGCACAGAGTCCGACAGGCTCGTGGTTGTGAGTGTATTAATGACGTTTGTCAGTTGGCGCCGATTACGTCAGGGCCGTCCCGTCGCTCAAAGAGGAAACGGCTTGACTAACACACGAAGTATTCAGACCGAGACCACACCTGGCATGACAGTCGGCAATAATGGTTGACTTTGCCCACCAGCTTCCCTGTGCGCTATATGTAGAATGGCGGTTCATCAATGTGCTCCGCTAACCCAACGAGGCCCTGTCGGTGGCATGTACTTCGTACGGACAGCTTGACCAAGGCATTTGAAGTGAGTTGCGCCGAGACTTCTGAAGCCGAGACAGTAACGTAGGTATGTAGGGATATAACAGAAAGATATAACATCTCGTCTTGAGAAGCATGCACGACTCCAACCTGCGCCAAACCTTGAAGCGTCCCAGGCGCTCGCGAACCCCCGTCGCCCCCAAATGAGGGGCGGACACAACCAAGTCTAGACCCCAAGACACAGTATGCAGTCGACAGCAGAAGCGAGACTCGCCTTCTGAGGATATAGTAATTAGATATGCCACAACGCCGCGGGACCAACCCGCCCTTTGAACCAACCCGCCACCCGGGCTCATGCTTACACCAAACTCCCCTCCATCATCCTAGGCCGGCCCAGATGCCTCGGATCCGTCTCGCAAGCTGGATGTCCTTTTGCATTATCGTGATTCTCTTGGCGTGGATGGCGCAGAGCTGGGCGTCCTCGAACAGGTGGACCATGAAGGCCTCGGCGGCTTCTTGCAGGGCTTGGATGGCCTGGCTCTGCCACCGAAACTCGCGCCCCCTTGGACGGCAGTTCATGCCAATCTCACGGACCTGGAACAGTTGCTGTCAGCGCACGTTTGGAAGCGGGCGGGGATGGCATCTAGACTGACCAGGCGCATAAAGGGGAGTTTCAGTAATAGAAGCTTGGTGCCTCTCTGGTATTGCCTGATTTCGCGCAGGGCGACGGTGCCGGGCCGATAGCGTCTTTTGTGCTTTATGGGGATCGGGTCGCCGGCTGCAAGGAAAGGAGGACATTGTCAGCTTCAGCTTTCCATGAGGAGCCCGCGCGGGAAGGGAACATGCATGAATGGATGCGTGCGTGCGTGCATACCTTGGACGTCTCCTGGGCGTGAGCGTCGAGTCGCCGAGCCGCCGGTCGATTTTCTTGGCTTGGGACCCATGATGTGCGCGCGTACGAGTGAAAGACCGTGTGTGCGAGAGCGTGTGCGAGAGGACGGTCGAGGTTAAAGCTATGGCGCGGGGGGCGAGCAAGACGAGGACAGGAAGCGCGCTCTACAGGGGCAATTCGGGTTTGGTCGCGAGGGCCGCCGTCGAGTCGAGCGCGCCGAGGATATGGGAGTAGTAGATTGGAGACGCACCAGAGCACCAGAGCTATGGAGCGGACGGGAGGAGTCTGGTGACGGGTAGAGGAGCCGTGCGGCGGCCGCAAAGAGGGACGGTGACGATGGCGATGGTGGTGAGAGCTGCCATATGGTATCTCGAGCCGTGTCGACGGAGAAGGGTGCTCTTTCACGCGCGTGAGAACGGCGCGGGCGCGTGCGACTTGGCTCGTGCTTGTATTAGAAGATGCCCCAGCCCCGCCCCGCGTTTTTTCAAATGGAATTGGAACGCGACGAGCCACACCTTCCTTCTGTGGGTGAAGTGTGGCGCAGGCGGTCCCCGTTCTGAAAGGCCACCTCTGATGTAAGGAACAGCGACGGAGCGGATAACCTCTTCCGTATGCGTCGTTTCTCAACCAGCTTCTTGCCCAACTCGCCAGCTCGACGGCCTGTACATACCCAGAGCCTCGCAATCGCAACGACCGTTACATAATAATATCGCCCACCTCATTTGAAGCACCGTTACGCCGCAGCTTGTCTCGCCTTGCGCTCCCTGCACCGTGTCCCCGACTTCCCCGCCGGCGCCGTTGGGGCGCGACTCGCCCTTCCTGCGTCATCGCCGACCTTCTTTTCCTTCCTGCTTTTTCTACTGCTGCTAACCACCCACCCCAACGGAAATCGTCGCATATCGCGCGCGCTCTCGTGCCATCATGGATCAAGTCATGGACGGCGGCCGCCTGCCCCTCGAGGCCTGGTTCTGGGAGATGCCCATGTGCACCCGCTGGTGGACTGCCGCCACCGTCCTCACGAGCGCCCTCGTCCAGTGCCACATGGTTACGCCCTTCCAACTCTTCTACAGCTTCCGCGCCGTATTTGTCAAGTCCCAGGTCAGTTCCTCCCCTCCCCCCCTTTGCATCGTCGTCGCTAATGTCCCTCTAGTATTGGCGGCTGGTGACGACCTTCCTCTACTTCGGCCCCTTCTCGCTCGACCTCCTCTTCCACATCTACTTCCTCCAGCGCTACGCCCGCCTCCTCGAAGAATCCTCGGGCCGCTCGCCGGCGCACTTCTCGTGGCTCCTCCTCTACGCCATGGCCAGCCTCATCGCCTTGTCGCCCCTCGTTTCCATGCCCTTTCTCGGCCACCCGCTCTCCTCAACCCTCGTTTACATATGGTCTCGACGTAACCCCGACACCAGACTTAGCTTCCTCGGCCTCCTCGTCTTCACTGCGCCATATCTTCCCTGGGTTCTCATGGCCTTCAGCCTCTTCATGCATGGCACCATCCCTCGGGACGAGATCATGGGAGTCGTCATTGGCCATGTCTGGTACTTCTTTACCGATGTCTACCCGCCTCTCCACAATGGCTCGCGGCCACTTGACCCTCCGGTGTGGTGGAGACGACTCTTTGAAGGCTGGGCCGCCCAGGATTCGGGCAACGGCATCAACAACGATATCGTGGCCGCAGCCGGCCGGGACGCAGCCGCCCCGGCCGTCGCTGCTGAGGTGCATTAGTAGTAACTGGCGTCTTCCCCTGTCCTGGGATATTTTGTGGCTGGCTTGCCCAGGGCATTGCCATGTGTGCTTCATTTCTATTCCCGATTGTTCCTCTTCACCCCGCCTCAAGGACCATGCCTGGACGACTAAGCGGGTCTCGGTCTTGCTCCTCTGGCTCTGTTTTATTTTGAGGGTTTTCCACATTTGCACACTCGGCGTTTGGTTTGGCATTAGAGGGGCGTCTCGGCAAAGGATCTATCAGACGCGAGCGAGAATGGAGCGTTTTGGGACCAAAGGACATGCATCACCCGCCGTTTATACAGCTTGACCTAGCAGTGTATGAAGTATATGAATCCGATTCAAAGCCCTGGGCCTTGAGGTGCTGCCCTGCATTTGCCTTGCGTATCCTGGTGAGCGAGATGTGCGACGCAGGCTGCCAACCTGGCGTGGATATTCGGCCGCGGGTGGACTAGACGTTACTGCGAGCCCGTAGGTACCTATCAAGGCGACGGGACAGTCAAGCAGCCTGGATCTGGCCAACGTCGGCGATTTGTGGACTGCCAATCTCCATCCATGGCTGGACGATCGCCCCCAAACCTCGATCTTGCGTCGCTGCCTGCTGTCTGCTGCCCAGGCATGCGGTCTATGGGCCGTGAAATGCCTGCTCGAAGACCAAAGGTCGGCATGTAAGGTGATAGGGACGTCTGGTGCTGCAAGCACTCATTAGATACCTTGGTGTCGCCGTGTTCCTAGGAATAAGAGGCTTCATCGTCTGTTGGCCAATTGGCGCCCTCGGTTAGTTGTCGTTGAACGGCCAAGCCTTCCAAGAGTTGCATGCCAACTCTTTAAATACTCGACCTTGTCCAAAGGTCGGTCAGTCGCCACCTCGTCGCCTCCATTCTCGAACTCGTCCTTGAGCTCTTGATCATGCCTCGCGGCTGGCCCTTCCTTGAGTATATATGACAGTATGCATGCCATAACGTGTGACACGGCCTCGGTCGATCCATCCATGGCGGCGCAGCTGAGCTGCTAACATGCATGCGACCCTGCGCGCCCGGCTGCATACCCCCTTTGAACCTCGTCTCTTCAAGGGATTCAATGCTGCGCCCGCCGCCACCGGCCCTCCCGCGTCTGGCTCTCCGTTGCACTAATACATCCACCGAATACCTGTACGGGTAGTGACCCTCGAAGCTACGAAGTACTGCGTAGTACTAATACCTCGCCTTGGGCCACGTTTTCAGCGCCTTGTCCCGTCGCCTTTGGCAGACCATCTTGGCCCTTTCGAGCCACGGCTGTTGGACCACCACACAGCAACCGCCCTCTCTTCTCGGCCAACGAAACCGTCTCGGATCCACTGGCACCGTCGAGTTCGTGAGGTTTGGTCCCTCGCCGCCTTGCGCCGCCTTGAGCGTTTTCCTCCCTGGGCCGCTGGCAGGTCGCGATGTGCTCGTGGGCTGAAGGGAGGGTCTTCCGAGCGCCACCGAACCAGTCGCGAAATTGCCGCAAAGATGCTAAGAAATGGACGCCCCCAGCAAGCCACCACGGGTGCAGACAAACAAACCATCCATGATAAGCATACTTGCTAAGCATGGCGCACAAGCTTAACTGGCGCCCCAAGCCCCCCCCACCGTCGGTATACCACTCGGGCTAGACGCCCGTGTCTGTGGTCTGGACCCTGGCTGTCACTCACTGAGACTACAAGTACGAAAACAGGTTCACGCGGGCGAGCCAGTCAACTGGCTGTCGCTTGTCGACCCCTTGCCCCTGCCCTGTCCAGGCCGGGCGCGGGTAACCAGGGTCTACTCCTCCTGTCAATCCTGGCAGGGACTTTCTCGCCTGCTCCCACGTCTAACGCCCACGTGGGCATCTCGACGGCTGCCATAGGGAGATGCCTTGGCCTCATTGCGACCTGGACGACGCTGTTCGCTGCGATATTTGCGATATTGAGGTGGTATCATTGTAAACACGGCAGGCCGGTCGGTCGCCACTCTCGATGCGTGCGTCTTGCAGGCCTCGGTGACCCGATGCAGGGCCCAAGGCCTTGCCTAAGGTTTGCGGGCGGAAAACGTGGCACGCAAGGTATTAGGCAGGCGTATAATAACCTTCTTATAAGGTTGTGTCCTGCTCTCTCCCTCTCTCCCTCTTTCCCGGGAACCCGGCAAAGCTTGCATCATCTTCATCACTCCTTCGACTGACGCTCTCCTCCATCAGCACAGTCAAGATGGCGCTCGACCAGTACACCTACGTCTTTGTCATCGGCACGTTGTTTGCCATGCTCGATGCATACAACAACGGTGCAAGTGAGTACCCTGCCTACCCTGCTTACTCTGCCCGTCTCGCGAACCCTGCCTCTCAATGGGTGGACGGATGTCTGGTTGATGCTGACCAGGCTCGACAGACGATGTAGCCAACGCGTGGGCGACGAGCGTGTCGTCAAGGTCCATCTCGTACAGGCAGGCCATGGTCTTTGGCACCATCTTTGAGATGCTCGGCGCCATCACCGTCGGCGCCCGCACAGCTGAGACAATCAAGAACGGCATCATCCCCAACTCGGCCTTCCGCGGCGACGCTGGCGTGCAGATGCTCGCCTTCACCTGCGCCCTCGCGGCCGCCTCGTCGTGGGTCATGTGGTGCACGCGGCACGCGGCCCACGTCTCGTCGACGTACTCGCTCATCTCGGCCGTCGCCGGCGTCGGCGTCGCGACCGTCGGCGCCTCCCAGGTCCAGTGGGGGTGGAACGACGGCAAGGGGCTCGGTGCCATCTTCGCCGGCCTGGGCCTGGCTCCCCTCATCTCGGCCGGCTTTGCCGCCACCATCTTCATGCTCATCAAGGTCGTCGTGCACATGCGCAAGAAGCCCGTCCCCTGGGCCGTCTACAGCTCGCCCTTCTTCTTCCTCATCGCCGGCACCATTTGCACCCTGTCCATCGTCTACAAGGGCTCGCCCAACCTGGGCCTGAACAAGAAGCCCGCCTGGTATGTCGCCGCCGTCACCATTGGCACCGGCTGCGGCGTCGCCCTCCTGTCGGCCATCTTCTTCGTCCCCTTTGTCCACGCAATGGTCATCAAGAAGGACCACACAGTCAAGTGGTGGATGTTTCTCATGGGCCCCCTGCTCTTCAAGCGCCCAGCCCCCGCCGATGCTGACCGTGCCGCTGTCCCCAACTACGCCGTCGTCCAGGACGAGCACGACGACGAGGCTTATGCCGGCTCGCCCAAGTCCATCGGCGAGGACGGCACCAACAGGACCGAGACCGGAGAGGCGCGCCTGACAGAGCCGGCCGCGGCAACTGAGAAGAATACTGGTGCCACCGAGACGTCCCCAGCCTCGTACAAGGAGCTCATGGCTCACGGTGAGAGTCGGCTGCAAGCGAGGCTCCTCAAGAAGCGCGGGCCCCTCGGCTGGGCCATGCGCACGCTCCGTGACAACCCCATGGGCCCCGGCCAGATCTACGAGCTCCACAACATGAAGATTCTCGCCAAGCGCATCCCCGCCATGATCGTCTGTGGCGCCCTCTACGGCCTCCATTACGACATCCACGCTGCGCAGACTGGCATCGCCGGCACGCCCGAGGGTAAGCGCATGCAGCGTGTGTATGCCAACGCTGAGATGTACCCTAACGAGGTTGAGCACACCTACTCGTTCGTCCAGATCCTGACGGCCTGCACCGCGTCCTTTGCCCACGGCGCCAACGACATTGGCAACTCGGTCGGGCCCTGGGCCGTCATCTACTCGGCCTGGTCCACCGGCAGTGCCGCTGCTTCCAAGGCCCCCGTCCCCGTTTGGCAGCTTGCCGTTCTGTACGCAACCATCTCGCTCGGTCTCATCACCTACGGCTACAACATCATGAAGGGTAAGTGGTGCCGCGTCGCGGCTAGGTAGCCACGTGCCTCTGTTTGATGAATATTCGTGCTGACTCGGGTTCCTTGCTGCATAGTCATGGGTAACAAGATCACGTACCACTCGCCCAGCAGAGGTAGCTCTATGGAGATGGGCGCCGCCATCACGGTCCTCCTCTTCTCGCAGTTCTCGCTGCCCGTGTCCACGTCCATGTGCATCACTGGTGCCACCGTGGGTGTCGGCCTCTGCAACGGCACTTTGAAGGCAGTCAACTTTCAGCGTGTGGGCCTGCTGTTGCTGTCGTGGATCGCCACCATTCCCATCGCTGGCACGATCGGAGGAGTTCTCATGGGCCTGTTCCTCAACGCACCCCATTTCAAGTAAATGGCTCGACGTTGAACTTGGCTTGAGGCATTGGCCGTGGCCGGGAATTCTTCCGTGTTTTATATTGAAATTTGGTAGCCGAGGCATTTGGATGGGTTATACACACACGCGCGCGCGCATGCATGGCAGATGTAAAATGAGGTGGTACTGGCAGAGGAGACAACTGCTGTGCGAGCTTGGTGGGCAATACTAGGCATATACCCAGGCAGCTAAACAATAAGCCGCAGTAATATCGAGCAATGGGCTCGGGAAGAGCTAACGGCCTGGGAAGCAAGTGACTGAGCTGTGCAAGGCATCGTTTGGATGAAGCTCGTCGGCCAGTGACAACATGAGATGATGGTTGGAAAAATGGTGGCAGTGTCGTCGTCGAGCACGCAAGCGAGGCAACCTGTTGCAGTACGTACTAATTCTGCACGTGCTATTGGCATTGGCGCAGCCGACTTGGACCCATCCATCCACCACCACCTTGTGCATCGAGTAACAGATACTGGTCGGCACTTTGTCCATGCTGACATCTGACATCGTCTGGATAAACCCGCCGCCACCGACACTTCTTCGTCCAACGTCAGAGCACGGTTCGTCGTCGTCCTGTTGCCGTTGCCATTGCGTTGCCATCGATCCCCAGAACGAGACAACATCATCGCCCCACCATGAAGGCATACATGTACGACAACCTTCCGGTAAGTTAACCCGACCTGCTCGCTCTTGGCCTTCGCAACCTCCCCCCAAAACGCACACGTCTGTCGAGCTTGCGCTCACGCGGCGACGCGCACCCACAGGGTGACCAGCGCCTCGCGCACGACTCTGGGCGTGCCGTTGGCGTCGAGGAGCTGGGTAAGCTCGGAGTGCTCTACTACCGCTTCCCCGACCTCAAGGGCGTCGACAAGCTGGCAGCGCAGCGCGGCTACAAGAACCGCGACGAAATCACCGTGTCGCCCGACAAGATGGGCGACGTGTATGAGGACAAGGTCAAGATGTTCTTCAACGAGCACCTGCACGAGGACGAGGAGATCCGCTACATCCGCGGCGGCCAGGGGTACTTTGACGTGAGGAGCCACGGCGACGACTGGGTGCGCGTCCAGCTGGAGAAGGACGACCTGTTGATTTTGCCCGCGGGCATCTACCACCGCTTCACCACCGACGAGTCCAACGTAAGGCACCCATGCTGCTGCACATGCCTTGGGGCGTGCTAGGAACTAACCCGCGAGAGCAGTACGTGCATGCCATGAGGCTCTTCAAGGACGAGCCCAAGTGGACGCCGCTGAGCCGATCCCCGCAGCTGGACGACAACGAGATCCGCAAGGGGTACGTGGGGCAGTTTTTGTCGAGCTGATTCGACTGACTGTGCTAAGGGAGGTATGGTATGGCGAGGGAGATCTCTTTTTCGAGCATCGTCGTCTGTAGATTGCGGGTACGAGTCGAATCGCACAGTCTCCGTTTCGAGTCCCCTGTCTTACAACCCAAGCTGCCTCCTAAGAGTGCTGCCCAAGGCAAAGTAGCTCTACGTCCAAAGGCGATTGCTTGATTGCCTTGCCAGGTACATGCGTGCTTTGGGTAGGTAGCAAGGGCATTCGCTGGTGAGCCATTGTGTGCCCCAGGTGGTGTTCCTCCAACTGGGGTTGGGCAATTTAATTGTGCCCTGCACCTTTGTACGAAGTATTGGCTGGTCTGTACTCCGTACCCTCCAGGTAGGTACCTACTCTGTACGTAGTACTCCGTACCTTCCTCGCAGCTACCCCGCTTTTCGAGTCAGAGCGCAACTGCCGAATGGCACTTCTAGTCTTAGTTGCACTAAGGTACGGAGTACTTTGTACCTCTGCTCACCAGGCTTTGTTTTCTGTGCTCTGAGTACTTCGTACTCCGTACCTTACCTACTCCGTACTCCGTCTTCGCTTGGCCAACGACGGTCCAAACTCATCCTCAAAGCAACAGGTCGCAAGCTGCTTCTTCTTTTCCGGCCGCAAAAGCGCATGCCAATGGCAATGGCTGCCACTGTTGCTGCTGTTGCTCCTCCGCGCTGCTGATCTGCGTTCCGAGCCAGCGACCGCAACGCCTTACACACCTCATCACCGCCACATCCTACCTACATACGCGCGCGTATACATATACGCACTATAAACGTATGTGAACGCGCGCAAGCAGATGGACTCTCACGCCCGCTCCGAGGCCTCCGCGCCGGATGCCACCGATGTCCAGCCCAACAAGCCCCTGCTCCAGCTACCCGCGAGCTGCGATCCGCCCTCGGCCAGCTCTCCCGCTCGGCAGCTCGTCTGGATTGTAAGTTGTCCTGGTGGCCCCGCTCGCTTCGACGACTTGGGCTTGCTCATGACGCTGACTCGCCTTGTCTAGGTCTTTGGAGGTACTGGCCACATGGGCCGCTCCCTCGTCAAGTGTGCCCTCTCCCGTGGCGATCTCGTCGCCTCGGTCGGCCGCGTCTTCGAGACCAACCCCGACGACATGTCGTGCATCCATGAAAACTGCCTCGGCGCCCTCTGCGACGTGCGCTCTCGCGACTCCGTCGCGCGCGTCGTCCAACTCACTCTTGATCGTTTCCGCCGAATCGATGTCGTCGCCAACTGCTCCGGCTACGGCGTCATCGGCGCTTGCGAGGACCAGGACGATCACGACCTGCGCAACCAGTTCGAGACCAACTTCATGGGTACCCTCCACATAATCCATGCCACCCTCCCCTACTTCCGCAGGCAGAGCACCGGCCGCTACCTCATCTTCAGCTCCACTTCAGGCGCCCTCGGCGTCCCCGGCCTCGGCCCCTACTGTGCCACCAAGTATGCAGTCGAGGGCCTCATCGAGGCCATGCTCTACGAGACAGACTCCTTCAACATCAAGGCCACCCTCATTGAGCCCGGCCTCGTCAGACGCGACGAGCCCGACACGGTCGACAACCCCCTGCCCACCTGGGGTCATTTTCTCATCAAGCCTCCCAGCGAGGGCTACGCGCACGCCACCTCGCCCGCCCTCCACGCAAAGAGGATGGTCCAGTGGCTCGGCGATCGCCAGCCCACGAGCGCCGTCAAGTGCGCCGAGCTCGTCTGGCAACTTGCCCACTGCTCGTACCCACCCCTGCGCCTTCTGCTCGGAAGTTACGCTATCGAGAGCATCCGTGACCGCATGCGGTCCGTGACGGAGGAGCTGGAAGACTGGAAGCACCTCAACTTTCCTGTCGCGCCCGATGGTGGCGACAAAGACGCGCATCGGGATGATGGCCCTGCCGACACCGCTGTCGAGTATGCCCCTTATTAGTGCAATGCCGTCCCATCAACGGTCGCGGACTTTTCTTATCCAGGCTCTTCCCTGGCCGTCTAATCCACGTATGGAACGGCATGAAGTCATTGGTGCTCACGGGGGACTTCAGGGCTGATCTGATGCCGGAAGAGTTCATTCCGGGGCGGCCCAGTTACCCTACCTTGGTGACGAGGAAATTGGACGGCTTGGTCTCGGGCAGATCGGGGTGGCCCTTGAGGAAACTGACACACTCCCGAACTCGAGACGAGATGTCCCAAGTTTGTGCGACGAGGGAGCCGCCCTCTGAAGTCCTAGTTGTGGAAGAATGCACCGATGCACTCAGAGGCAGCGGTATTGGCCTCCTGGGAAACGGCGGCGGCACTCAAGGCGCCACTGCTTGTCGTCCTTATCATTGGCATGTCCTCCATCACTGGCGGCCGCACTTAGCCACCAAGCTGAGCCAGGTCGTAGAGAGAGTTCAGCAACGCGACGTCTACAGGTGCCTTGCTTTTCCTGGTCAACATTGGGGAAAGTAATACTGCAGTGCGGAGATGTAAACGTCGACGGCGCCGTTCTTCGGTCCACTGGCATGATGCTCCCGTACCTAACGGACAGGTTGCCGCTGGACTCACCTGTGAGAGGCAAACATGCCTAGCTAACGATGGCATTCTTCGTTCGCCCTGGCTTTTGAGGGATCCTGCTACCCGTGGCGCGACCCACGGTCGTACGGCAACCCGCTCACAACAAGAAGTTGACTAATGATGGGTGAAAGTGCTAGCTAGGGAATCTTGGTCGGGCATGGCTGTGCGGGAGCCGCAATGCATAAGAAGACGTGGAAGTGAGGTGACAGTGGATGTGGAAGTTGCGCTGTCCCTCTAGAGAGATGCGGTCGCTTTCTCACAGCTGGCCATGACATCTTCATAACGCCTTTTGAAGTTATTGTTATTTCGTAATGGGGGGATTACAATGATGCCGTTTTGCTTCTTTACTACCAATAATTATGTGTGTATGTACGGATTATGTGCTTAGTATCCGTGTGTGTGTTAAGAAATCTAGTTGCGAAGGTTATGCCTAAAACAAAATACACTCCTAGATATACTAAGGCTAGGGTTATTTAAAAAGATTTATTATGTATATATCGTCTTAGGGACTATAATACAGCTAGCTATAATAGGCTCCTAAGAGCTTAAGCAGTAGTAGCTAAGAGTAGCTAAAGTAATTAAATATGAATAAAATATAATAAATAAATAAACCGGGGGAGGGGGGGGTTATTCTGCAACACCGAGCTTTTGAATGTTCCCGCAGTTCGTACGTTGTGTGATATTGATAATGATTTTGGCGAGTCTACCTAAAACTCCAAGCTTTTCCTTTCATCGAATCCTAAATGTTCCCCGAGGACGCACGTTCCTCTAGACCGCGCAAAAAAAAGGGACGTAGTTGAGATCCAGGGTCCGGTAGACGAACGGCATGCCCTATCTCAACCCGTTCTTGTCGAAAACTCTCGCACGAATCCGGTCGCTTAGGTGCTGCATGCTGGATAAAATACAGCAGCCCCGTCCGAAGTCCTTTCCGGTGTTGGTCTTGATTGCCAACGGCAGGTAAGCCCTCGGACTTGGGATGCATGTAAAAGTAGGCCGAGCACGCGGCACCGTAGCTCTGCGGCTTCTCCGAGGTCTTTCCATACCGCGCCTGGTAGCTGTCTTTATGAGATCAGCGGCGCCCACCGCCAGGTTGACATGACATGGGGGTGGCCACTTACGGTCGATATCCTCGCGCGAGACGCCGGCGATCTTAGAGGACAGAGTGTCGGCGACTTGGAATGGAAGGGCTTCGGCGGGCTTGACAAGCCGGAAAGGGCATGGGTTCTGGCTCAGCCTCAAAATGCCGAAGAGGAGATCTTGAATCTTGAGTGCAGTTTGTCATGATGCCCGGTAAGGTACCACGAGGATTTGAGTTTGAGCTCTTCCACTTGCCCTGGTAGACGACCTCGGCGTAGTCGTCCAACCCTTTCAATCCCCTGTTCTGAGAAGGATTTGTTCAACAACCAACATGAAGTGAGTGACTGACAGCATGAGCTGGGCGTACGGGGAGCACTCATGGTGTTCATGGCCTCTTGGACAGCTTTTACATCCTTCTGTGTGAGAGCGTTAATGACGCCTTTGTCCTTGGCCCAGAAGTCCATGTCTGCCTTGGTTCTCTCGTTTCCCAAGGTGCCATTGGGGAGAAAATGCGGCCTTGCCAATGAGTGACGGTCCGTACATGAAGCCGTCTTTCTAGGCGGCCACGTCTCGGGCCGTGCTAGGGGATACAGGCACGAGATGTGTCGGGGGAGCAAGACTTGGACCGTCCGTGCTCCGCATCCCACGCAAGCTAAGGCGAGATAAAGTACGAAGTAGGAGAGCTACTCGCGCCCCCCTCCCCTTCTATTTCGCCGCATAAATTGCTCATCAGAGGCCCTGGAAATACGAATCGGACCCTTACCAGCCTCGGGGTGGCTGTCGAGGGGCCAGCAGTTGACAGTCTCCTGCGCACTAGCTGATAGGACCGCCTAACAACACCATGGTGTCTATCCAGGCAAGCTATGCATGTATGCAGGCAATTAGTACGTAGGAGGGCATGACGTTTCCTGTTGGATAAGCTTCTTGCCAGGGTAAGGGAGGCAAAACAGCTATGAGGCCAAGCCTGATCAAGAGGGCGTCGTCTTGTATGTAGAGGTGAAGTGCCTTGATATGCCAGAGCGCTGATGGCTGATGTGGATCTGATAAGGCAAAGTACAACCCCCTGAGCGCCTTAGGTACGTACCTTGTTGGAGACGCGGGCGGGGCACGGCGATGGCTTTCCCCGCGACACTGGTAAACCTACTCCGTACGGACTCCGTAGTACATGCCTCACCTTGCCGTAGCACACAAGCACATCACCACCACCAAGTTCCCCACATACCGCAAGGCATCTACCTTACCTTTCTAAGTGCGGAACGCCATCGCCGCCGCGTTTGCGCCCCGGCTGCAGAGCCAACCTCCAGCCTGCGCTCACCCCTCCCGCTCGTCCTTCCATCCATGCTGGGCCCGCGATGAACGAGGACGCTGGCCTGGTCGGCTGTCTCGTCGACCGAGTGGCAACCAGGGTAAGCACTTCGACTGGGAGCGCGAATCGAGGCCTAACAACCCCCCCTCCCCCCGTCCCGCGGTCCCACGGCATCGGACGCTCGTTAACCATGTTAGCTGCCACATCGAACCGGAACCACGGGCCGAGCATTCGACGACGACGACATTCTGCACACCACCCGAGCCACCTTGGTAGACCTCAGCAAGTCCGCGTTCGTCGTCATCCTCGAGTCGCTTCTCTGCCTGCTCGAGGATCTGGCGCGACCCTACGCCGGCGTTGCCACTCACCCAGCCCACGTTCTGCGATCGGAGCTTTACATCGTCGCCGTGCTGGCCGATTGCTGCTCCTCCAACTGGTCCTCCCTCTCTCTCTCCCTCGGCAATGACGACGTCGACCGGACCGGCCCTCGGGTGCCTCTACCCCTCGACGACGACCTGGTAAATCGCCTCTTTGACGCCCTCAAGCAGCTGCTCGAACCCATCCCCGACTACTACGTGCTCCCCGCGCAGGCCCTTCTCGAGCAGATATCGGAGCGCAACGTTTGCGTGCCCCGCTCGGATAATGCCTCTGCGTCTTTGCAGAAAGGCGATGGCCAGCCTGCCGAGGCCGATTGCCTCGTCGAGTGCCTGGGCGAGTTGGATGCATACATCAAGACCGTCGTTGAGTACATCACGGCGTCGAGCTGGTCTTCCTCCTTTACCTACGTGAGGAATGTAGTCTACAGCATTCGCACCACCTCGTTCGCCGATGCAAGCTCTGAGCTGTCCAGCTCTTCCCAGGCTGCGGAAAAGCTCGCCCTCGTCATCATGAGACTCCTGTCCTTTTTCTGGGTTGACGGCCCCAGGCTCGGCCTGATCATTCAGGAGATTTGCTCCAGCTACCTCCACTTTCGGAAGCCTTGCCAGAACACCGTTGCCGTCGTCGTGCCCCTGCTCATCACACGGTGGATAGATCGCTCCCCCGACCAGTTCGTGCGGCTTCACCTCCTTCACAAGAGACTGGATGGCGGTGCCGACACTCTGTTCGACATGACCCAAACGGGGATAGACAACGGCAGAAGAAAAGGCGTGCTTTACCCCCTCCAGATCACCCTGCTTCTCCTGCTGCCCGACGTCTTCGAAGTCGCGAGTAACATGAGGGAGGCCAAGAGCAACAACCTTGTCAAAAAGGTCTCGTTCCTCGACGGGCTTAGAAAGGCCCTCCGGAATGGCAACGAGCGGGCCGGGTACTGCCTCGTTACCCTACTCCGGGCTGCTCGTCATTTCGACGTCGAGAGCGACTCGGCTCTCGTAAGCTATGCCATGGACGTGCAAGACGAAGTGAGGGACGCCATCTTCACCCAGTCGCCGCCCATGCCATCGGCTCCGCACTTCCATCAGGACATCATTACCGGCGCGTTTGTCAGTTTGGCCCACCTAAACCTGAACGGCTGCGTGGATACGCTCATCAAGACCTGCATTGCACCGTCTGCGCCCGGCAAGTTCAAAATCGCCGTTGTGCAGGCTTGCTCTTATTTCGCGAGGCAGACACATTCCGTCAGATACAAGGACTTGTTGGACGCGGCTGTTCCCTTTATGCAGTCCCAGTTTGAGGTTTACCCCCAGACAGTCACGGCTCTGTGGTTATATTACTGACTGGCGACAGCACCATTGTGCGGCTGTGATGGCGGCGCAGGATGACCCACGCGAAAGCAGTGTAGACTTAATATGCGCCGTCCTCCGCTTTCTCGACGCATTCCCGACGCCCCTGCTTGACGAGCTGCTTTCTCGTTCCTTAGGTAAGGGATTCTTCCGACCTTTCCTATTCTGCGTCTTGTCATCCGAAGCATCGATACGCCAGCTAGCCACCAAAGTGGCGAATAAGCTCTTCGTAGAGAACCAGGGAGAAACGCGAGCGATGGATTCGGGGAGCCAGTTTGGCACGCGGAATCAGCTCAGTGATCTCTGGAATCAAAGGCAAGTTGAGATGCGTGGACTTGTGCATGAACGCAGCCTGACACATCCAAGCTCAAAGGTCCTACTCAACCTCTGTGAGTGCATAGGGACTCAAAATGAGTCCTCGGAGATTAAAGCACTACGTGGCTTCCTGGCGGCTCGCCTGACCCTGCTGAAAGCTATACCTGTTTGTTCACGCCCGAGATCTGCGCTCTTTGCCAATAATGCATCCTAATGCTTGAGGTGTAGGGTTTGTCCGACATCCCGGAAGATGCCCCTGACATGGCGGACGCTTCATCCAAACTTGAGACTACCCTCTTGGTCTCTCTCTGCACGGCAAATGTTGACATATGCCAGACTGTGACGTCTTGCATTGGACTTGTCCTGGACGAGTACTCGGTTAGCACGTGCAGTGAACCCACCAAGACTCTATCTTCGCTGCTGCGCAACCGCGACGTCTACCAGGAGCTTGCCTCGCCTGCTTTTCGCTTCACCGGTCTGGTTGCATTCCAGAAGAGGATGCGGAGCCTCTTGCGACGAATGCAGTACCCAACAGTAGGCATACTGAACGCCTGGGAGACGGCGTTTGACAGGTGGCTCCACCTGGCCAAGGAAGTTTCTACTTCTCCTATCGATGCCATTGACGACAAGATGTTGGCCGAATGGAGAAACTTCTCGGGCTTTTTGGCTTCGTTGGGGGGCATTTGTACCACTGACCATGGGACCGCACTGGAAGAGCCAGCTCCCAGCGACTTGCGGTGGATTGACCGGCTGTGTTCCGACAATTACGAGGAGCCCCTTCTGACGCGTTATCTTAGACTCAGCATTCAACTTCTGGGGTGCTCAAACGTAAAGGTCCGCGAGGCGATGAGAGATGTCTTGTCCAGCGAAGTTTCTCCCATACTCTACCATCCGCTGTTCAGGGCCTTGGAGTCGGAACTCGAGGTGCTCCTAACCGGGGCGCTAGCTCCGGCCGACAAGGGGCAGGACAGTGAAATAATTTTCGCTGAGCAGGCTGCTTCACTGCTAAAGACGATGGTGGAGAGGCTTGAGAGCCCGTCGGACCTAGGAGCAGCATCATCCGTACACCTTGGTGTCCTAACTCTCAGCTTCGTCAAGTTCATTGATGCTGCCCCCGACGGGGCAAACACGCTCAGGGTGAAAATCAGAGTCTGCAACTTGTGCGAGGCAGTCACCAAACGGAAAGAACACTTGAACCTCCGGGACGACGTCCACATCAGGAACCAGCTCCTCGAGTACATTTTTGGCTGGATAGCTCGGCCTCATCCCGCGAAACAGGATCAACAGTCCGCCACGGGGCCTCGGCAGGACGACGGCCGCCGCATCCAGAAGGATCTCGACAAGGCTTGCCTGAGATCGCTTGCTGATCTCACCTTCCGGCTGCCACTGCAACCGGCCGATAGCCAAACTGATGCTGGGACGAGCGAACTGAAATCCCAGATGTTTCACACCTACTTCAACCGGTTCCTGTCCCTCTTGAACCACGAGACTCAAGAAATGGGCAGAGCCGAGTTCTCTCCGGGCCTAGCAGCCGATGTCATTCCCAACTCAGATTTGGTTATTACAATCCTTTCCAATCTCCTCAGCGCAAACATCGACGTTGGCTTGAAGCACTCGCTAAACATCGGGTACCATGAAAACATTGACATACGTGCAGCTTTTGTCAAAGTTCTCTACAACATTCTGATACAAGGAACGGAATTCAGTAGCCTGACGGACTCGGCTGTCAGCGAAAAATACGAGGAGCTTTTGAATGTTGGTTCTCGACAGACCGATACCCAGTGCATTATCGAATTACTGACAAGCATCTCAAGCTACTCACGACAGATCTTTCGCTTCCCGTCTCGATGAGCGCCATATGCCCGGCCTCTGAAGTTGATGAGCTCACCGTGTGCTTGTTGACCATTTTCGAACAGCGTGGCTTGCTCTTTGAGCTGTTCGAGGCCCTGATACGGCACGAGATAGAGCAAACGGGTAGGCGCATCTTTGACTTCTTGTGTTCAGCCGGGCACCTACTGACTCGATTCAGAAAACGAAACCGAGATCCTGCGAAGGACTTGCGTTGCTACCAAGATGCTATCTGTATATGCTAAATGGAAGGGCGTTTCGTACCTGCGGGCGACGCTCCAAAAGGTCCTCGAGAGACTGATGCTAACATCGCAGGATCTGGATCTGGAACTCGACCCTGCGAGGATCAACTCTCCAGAGGAACTGCAAAAAAATGCAGTCCAGCTTCAGCTTGTCGCCAAAGTCTTCACGGACGACATATGTGCTTCGTCATCGCATGTGCCAGCTTCCTTCCGGAAGATATGCAACATCGTAAGTCCTCCGCTGAAAGGGGCAACGAGCTGGTGAAAGGCTAATGGTTTCCCGCACTCGCACAGATCTCTGAGGCGGTTTCGCCTCGTTTCCCCAATGCAAAGTACACTGCCGTCGGAGCCTTCGTGTTCCTCCGGTTCATCTGCCCGGCTATCGTTGCGCCCGAGTCGGAGGGGCTCGTGTCGACAGCGCCGACCAAGGAAATGCGTCGTGGACTCCTTTTAATTGCCAAGATCATACAAAACCTCGCAAACAACGTGCTCTTTGGCACTAAAGAGCCATACATGTTCCCGCTCAACCCATTTCTAGTCCAGAACATCAAATTGGTTACAGAATTCTTACGTGAGATCTCGGTGAGTCGTTCCAGACCTGGTGCGTCTCCCGTGCTATCTTAACCGTTCGCTGTCCAGGTGCCTCCGGAGCGCTGGGAATGCCGTGCGAATACAGGGCTTCTCGATTTCGGATCGTGTGTCTCTCTGCATCGGTTCTTATATGACCACTGGGATCATCTTCGCCAGACGCTCGTGGCCCGAGAAAGAAGAGGGTATGTACGAAGTCCTACAGAGCTCGCGCGCGGCACACCTGCAATCCTCGAGCCGCTCAGGAACCTCATCACGAACCTTGGGCCCCCGCCACTTGCGATATCGTGGAACAGGCCCCATATCTCGTCCAACACTCCGCCGTTGTACTCTCGATTCCAAAACTTTATGCTCCGAAATGCATTCAAAGGTACAGAGTCGTTTTTGACGTCTCGGGCCGTGTACGATGGAGGCGAGAGCAAGGTATTTTACTACTTGTACAGCACTGCTCATGTCATGGATTGACTAACTCGGATGCAGGATGGGCTTTCGATAGTCTGTGTAATTCTACGACATATTGAAAACGAGAGCATCGACTTCGACACGCTCTTGTACTGCTACCTCAAGGTAAGAACGCTCCCGTGAGCAACACAAAACACCTCATGCCTGCTCCGCGAGCCCCTGCTGCTCGAGCATAGCATTTTGTACTATTATCGCCTTGGTTCTTGGTCGTGGCATGCTTCGTTCCTTCGCTTCGTCAATGCGGACACATATAATGCGTGATTCTCAACCGTGGCCTTGGTTCGCTGACATACCACCCAGATCGCAAGCAGACTCTGGCATGAGCCGTTTGGCCTCTTTATCGATGCGACTTGCTACAACGGGCGAGCCGAGCCTCCAGACGAGTTCTTTACGACGCTCGACCTCTTGACCCCTTCGGAATTGTCTCTAAACCTGTCGAGAATATACATCTACAACATGAATAGCGCGTTCAAGTCAGTTCTACCCTTGCAATCTTTGTCTCCACGACCGTAGCTGATGACTTGACGCAGGAGATGCTTTCGACGGCTGTTGCGGGTTTCTGCTCGAAACGAGAATAGCGCTTTTCACCCCAAAAACGTCGACTATCATCTCATTGGAAGCCTCCAGGACTTGCAGGCTCACTTTCACCTCAGCCAGCTGCATCTACCCAAAGAGACCATCAGCGTCGTCACAGACACACGCTACATGTTCCAGCCCGTCACGCGACTTTCCAAATCCAAAGGCAAGGTCGACGTTGTCATCAAGGTCGGCAGCCAGTTTGTCCAAGTCACGACAGCCAAGAAACAGGAGGTCCTGTCAGGGTTCCGCCTCAGCAGCACAGTCAATGACATCTTTCGCCTGGGCGAAGTCGAAGAAGCCGCGACGACCGTTCAGACTGAAGACGAATCTGCTTTTGGGCTCAGAGCTGATAGCGGCAAGATTATCATGTGCTTCACGAGCCCAAAAATGGCAGATGTGCTCCAGACCATTCGCGGTGCCAAAGGCAAGTATGGAAAGGATAGCAGGGCTCACAAGCCACTCGAGAGGCTGGTCCGGCCACAGGATGTTCCCGGCACAATGCTCAACCTTGCACTCACCAATCTCGCGAGCCCGGACCACACCCTCAGACTGGCATCCTACAATCTGCTCGGCGCCCTCTGCCGTGCCTTTGAGTTTGGTGCTGCGTCCAGGCTGGTTTGCGCCAAAGGTCAGTCAGATGTACCCCTGACCGTCTGTCCGGACCTCTCCCCCCCCAACAAATGATAGTAATTAAAGGACGGTTCCGGCCACTTCGAGATCACTGACACTGACAGATCTATCTGTACCCTTGGAACCTACTCGATTTATTGTCAACATCAGTAAAGAGCTAGCTCAAACGGAGCCTCGGCTGACCTCGGACTTTTTGACTGAATTTTTCGTCAGCTGGGAAAGCTTCCCGGAGGAGCAGAAACCCCTAAGTCTAGAGTACATGGCCCCTTGGCTCTCGGGTCTTCGCACCAGTGTCTTAACCAACGAAGCGGATGGGGAAAAGGGCCGAGAGAAAGTCGCCAGCCTTTTCCGAAAGCTCATCGACCTGGCCGTCTTGGACCAGAGCTTAACGCACGCTCTCGAGCACCACGTCTGGCCCTCGGTTGCCCAGGACGAATTACTGGTCGAGATCTTCCTCGATGAGCTGATCAAGGCCTCGTTGGGCTATGGCACCCAGGCGGAGAGCTTGGAAATGATTTCGTCCGTCATGGTTGGTCTCGGCACCATTTCCCTCCGGGGCAAGATATTCTCGCGTCTCCGCAAAGCCCTTAACCGCTCATCCTTGCGGCCAACAAGATTGCTGCCGGACAATGCAGTGTGGGCAGAAATATGCGTTCTGCTCCAGTTTTGCCTCGCCCTGTCGTTCGACAGTGGTATTCAGTCTCAAATGTTCCTGCCAGAAGTGTTCCACGTGGTAAGTATGCTTGCGAACACTGGTGGGCAGGATGTCCGCATCCTTGTCTACAAGCTACTGGTCAACACGATACATGCCGCCTGTGCTTCGTTTATCCTGGACGACGCAAAGCTCTTAAAGCTACGGGCGAGCCTCGACTTACTCTGCAAGCCCCGAGGCGACATATTCTCCCCACCGTCTACGTTGGTCCGTGACGGCGCCTCTGTGTCCACGGCGCAAGACTCGGGTTCAACACTAGCTGCCACGGAGAACCTGGCGGCCATCCTGTTCGAGGTGTGTTCTGTCGCGGCTCCATCCACCGATGTCGCGAATGCGTGGCGCTCCCGGTGGATGAGCCTTGTCGCGAGCACTGCGTTTCAAAACAACCCTGCGGTCCAGCCGCGCGCGTTTGCGGTCATGGGCTACTTGGCACGCGAGGAGGTGGACGATGACCTCCTCTACCAAGTCCTTGTTGCCCTCCGGAACAGCATCAGCCAATTCGGAGAAGATGGCAACAGCGAAATGCTGGTGTCCATCATCACATCGCTTTCCAAGATGATGGCGAAGCTGCCGTCGGCATCCCGGTACGGGCTCCAGCTGTTCTGGCTGGCGATGTCGCTCGTCCGGCTCGTGCCATCGGGCCTGTTCAACTGCACTGCCCACTTCCTGGAAGCGATCCTGACCAACATCGGGACAATCGGAAATGTCAGGGGCGAGAGGATGGTTCCGCTGCTGCTGCAGAGCCGCGCGCAGTTGGAAGAGGCGGCCCTCCCGCTGGATGATGCGTACGGCATCCACTTCGACGACGAGACGTTCCACTTTGCCGTCTGCGCCTGCGTGGTGCGAGGCCTCACGGACACCGTCACGAGGCTGACTGCCATCCGCGTTCTGTCCTCGTTTCTGGAAATGACGACTTGGAAGGCGGGCTCCTCGCCAGACGGGCCGACGCACGCCGTGCACGGGTCGCCCTATCTAGCGTTGATACTGGCCCGGTGCATGGGCCACAAAGACTTCATGGACACTCTCTGGTGGGCGGACATCAAGCCCGATAGCATCAGCAGCATTGTCGATTCCCGCGGAGACCATGATATCGACAGCATCAAGGACCAGGACCTTGTGCTCAYTTCTGCCATTGAGCTCGTGGACTTCCACTACCTCGAGGACGCAGCCCAGGCGCGCAGCCTCCACTGGCTTAACAAGCTGGCCCTGGAGCGTCCCAGCGTCTTCGTGAGACTGTAAGCGAGCGTCCCATCCCCACCCACCTGACTCTGAGTATCGGCCGCTGACACGGGTGCAAAGCTGTGGCGCTATGCCGTCTATTCTGAATGACGTTCTCCTCCACGGGCAGGAATCGGCCGCCCTGGAGGCCGCCCACTCGCTTCTCCGAACGCTGACGTCGGACAGGAAGTACTCCGCTGCAACGGGGTCTATGCAGCCCCTGGCCGAGGTGCTGGACGAGCTGGGCTTCAGCGGACTATGGAGATATTCCTCCCAATCGTCGATGGAGGAGGTGAAGCAAGAGTGCTTCGAGCTGACAGAAAAGCTTATCGAGGTGAGTGAGCTCAATGTGCGGGCAGCTGTGGAGGATGGGACAAGAGGACGAGGCTAACGAGTCATATTCTTGTCGCAGCTGATTGTAGTTTGAGCTCGGCATCGCGAGGGACGCTACGAATCACAACAGTACTGAAGCCCTTAGCGGAGCCCATTCTGTGAGCACTGAGAATATAGGGGAGCTGGGCCCTGTGGATCCACGGATGAATCCTTGCACCACCGATATCGGCTAGGCCAACCTCGATAGAGTCATACATTCTTTTACTCGTCGACCAATCTGAGCCCATTGATTTCTTGCTTCGTTCACTCGCGTACCGCCCGTGTATAAAATCCGGTCGACGGATTGTCACCGCCATCGCTGGCTCCAGCTCCAGAAGGAAACCCGTTTTGGCTCCTGTTCCACTGCAAACCAGCCCAGCCCCGTTGAGAACCAGCGGCGCGGCTGTTCCTTGCCTCGCAAACCATGGCGCAACCCTCTCCCCAGACGATTTCCATTCTGGGCGAGCCCAACATCGTCGCGGACCATGGCTTGTGGCCAACGTACGTCGGGACAGACCTCGTCCAGAACACGCCCTCGTCCACGTACCTACTCATCACCGACACGAACCTCTACAAGACATACGTGCCGCCCTTCCGGGCCTGGTTCGGGGCCAACAAGGGCGACAGGGCCGCCCGCCTGCTGACATATGCCATCCCGCCAGGCGAGGCGTCCAAGAGCCGCGAGACCAAGGCCGAGATTGAGGATTGGATGCTGTCGCAGCAATGCACGCGGGACACGGTCATCATTGCGCTGGGCGGCGGCGTCATCGGCGACATGATTGGGTATGTCGCGGCCACGTTCATGCGAGGCATTCGCTTCGTCCAGGTGCCTTCCACGCTGCTAGCCATGGTTGACTCGTCGATTGGCGGCAAGACGGCCATTGACACACCTATGGGCAAGAACCTCGTCGGCGCATTCTGGCAGCCCCGGCGCATCTACATCGACCTGGCCTTCCTCGAGACGCTCCCCGTCCGCGAATTCATCAACGGCATGGCCGAGGTCATCAAGACGGCTGCCATCTGGGACGAGGCCGAGTTCGCCGTCCTCGAGCAGTCTGCCGCCGACATCTTGGCATGCGTTCGCTCCCACGGCGCCAACCGTCTGAAGCCCATCAGGGATGCCCTGAAGCGCATCGTCATCGGCTCGGCGCGCGTCAAGGCAGAGGTGGTCTCCAAGGATGAGAGGGAGGGCGGGCTGCGGAACCTTCTCAACTTTGGCCATTCCATTGGCCATGCGTTCGAAGCCATACTGACGCCGCAGCTTCTCCACGGCGAGGCCGTCGCCATCGGCATGGTCAAGGAAGCCGAGTTGGCGCGCTTCCTCGGCGTGCTGAGGCCCCACGCCGTTGCCAGACTGGCCAAGTGCATTGCCGCATACGGCCTGCCCACGTCCCTGCAGGACAAGCGAGTGGTCAAGCTGACTGCTGGCAAGCAGTGTCCCGTCGGCGTGATGCTACAGAAGATGGCCGTCGACAAGAAGAACGACGGTGGTCTGAAGAAGGTTGTGTTGCTTTCTGCCATTGGCAGGACGCACGAGGCCAGGGCTAGCGTCGTGGCAGATCGATGCATCAGGACCATACTCTCGCCCTCTGTCTGCGTGACCCCAGGGGTGCCTCAGGGCCTCGACGTCACCGTCACTCCCCCGGGTTCCAAGAGCATCTCGAACCGGGCGCTGATCCTGGCAGCCCTTGGATCCGGTCATTGCCGCATCAAGAACTTGCTCCACTCCGATGACACCGAATTCATGTTGTCTGCCATTGCCCAACTGGGCGGCGCCTCGTACTCTTGGCGGGACGCTGACGAGGTCCTCGAGGTCCAAGGCAGAGGCGGCCAACTACGAGCCAGCGAAGATGCCTTATATATCGGCAACGCAGGCACCGCCTCCCGTTTCCTCACCACGGTGGTCGCCCTCTGCTCTTCGACTGACACAGCCCAATCGACGGTCCTGACGGGGAATGCAAGAATGAAGATGCGGCCCATTGGCCCTCTCGTCGACGCGCTGCGGCTGAACGGCGTCGACATTGAATACCTGGAGCAGGAGAAGAGCCTCCCGCTCCGGGTTCAGGCTGCTGGAGGCTTCAAGGGCGGCCTGATTGAACTCGCCGCCACTGTTTCTTCCCAGTACGTGTCGTCCATCCTCATGGCAGCCCCGTATGCCAAACATCCCGTCACGCTCCGCTTGGTCGGAGGAAAGCCCATCTCGCAGCCGTACATTGACATGACCATTTCCATGATGGGCTCGTTCGGGATATCCGTTACAAAGTCCACCACGGAACTGGACACGTACCACATCCCTCGGGGGGCCTATCAGAACCCTCCGGACTACACCGTCGAAAGCGATGCTAGCTCTGCCACCTACCCTCTAGCTGTGGCGGCGATTACAGGGACGACATGCACCGTCCCCAATATTGGGTCTGGGTCTCTTCAGGGAGATGCGCGATTTGCCGTCGATGTGCTGCGGCCCATGGGCTGCTCCGTCCAGCAGAGTGAAAACTCCACCACGGTTACAGGGCCGCCGGCGGGAAGCCTGAAGGCCCTCCCACATGTGGACATGGAGCCCATGACAGACGCCTTTCTCACAGCCTCGGTGCTGGCGGCGGTTGCCAGCGGCAAGACCCAGATCACGGGGATCGCGAACCAGCGAGTCAAGGAGTGCAACCGCATCGCAGCCATGAAAGACCAGCTAGCAAAATTCGGCGTGCAGTGCAGAGAGCTCGAAGACGGAATCGAGATCAGTGGGGATTCGTTGGCCAGCCTGCGAGCAGACGACACTAGCATTCACTGCTACGATGACCACCGTGTTGCCATGAGCTTCAGCGTTTTGTCTGTGGCATCACCAGGGCCCACCGTCATCACCGAGCGCGAATGCGTTGGCAAGACGTGGCCAGGGTGGTGGGATGTGCTCTCTCAATCGTTCGAAGTCGTGTTGGACGGCTCTGAGCAAGCCGCGCACGCTCAGCATGCCCCTGCGGCAGACCCGGACGCTGAGCGGTCGATATTCGTGGTCGGCATGAGAGGGGCAGGGAAGACCACGGCGGGACGGTGGATGGCAACGCTGTTGGGCTGGAAGTTTGTCGACCTGGATCACGAGCTGGAGAGGCGCTCTGGGGTAACCATACCCGACATGGTAAACGGCCCGCGGGGTTGGGAGGGATTGCGCCAAGACGAGTTGGCGCTCTTGCGCGATGTGGTGAAGACGCAGCCCAAGGGCCACGTCTTCTCCTGCGGCGGAGGAATCGTCGAGATACCTGAAGCCCGGGAGCTCTTGCAGGCCTATTGCCGTGGTGGCGGCCGCGTTGTGCTAGTGCATCGGAATACTGACCACGTCATTGAGTATCTGATGAGAGACAAGTCCCGGCCACCGTACACGAGCGAAATTCGGGCGGTATACCTGAGGCGCAAACCATGGTACGAGCAGTGCAGCAACTACGTCTACTACAGTCCTCACCCAGAGACCCTGGGCTCTAGGGTTGGCATACCAGAGGACTTTGAGCTTTTTGTGGCTTCAATCGGCGGCAAGAGCGCTCATCTCGAGGCCATGATTGGGAAGAAACAGAGCTTTTTCGTGTCACTGACGCTTCCCGACCTTGCCAAGGCGTCCGGCATAATCCCCCGAGTCGTCGTCGGATCCGACGCTGTCGAGCTTCGGGTAGACCTGCTGGAGGACACGAGCCTCGACGCAGTCATGAAGCAGGTGTCGATTCTGCGGGATGCCGCCAGAAAGCCCATCATCTTCACTGTCCGTAGCCGGTCCCAGGCCGGTAAATTTCCAGATTTCGAGCCCGAGGCACGCCTGGCCCTGTACCACCTGGCTCTAAAGATGGGTGTGGATTACCTAGATGTGGAGGTGGCGGCGTCCGACGACACGCTGCAAGCCGTCGCAGATTCACAGAGGCATACGCGCATCATTGCCTCACATCACGATCCACCCGGCACTCTGTCGTGGAAGAACGCGTCGTGGATTCCGTTCTACAACAGGGCTCTACAGTATGGCGACGTGATCAAGCTGGTGGGCAATGCGCGGACGATGGAGGACAACTTCAACCTGACGAACTTCAAGACCAGGATGTTGGCAGCACAGAAGACTCCCATCATCGCCATCAACATGGGGGCCGCTGGCAAGCTGAGCCGCATCCTCAACGGCTTCCTCACCCCCGTATCTCACCCAGATTTGCCCTTCAAAGCTGCGCCCGGGCAGATGTCGGCTGTCGAGATCCGGCAGAGCCTGGCACTGCTTGGTGACATCAAGCCACAGGGCTTCTACCTCTTCGGCAAACCCATCTCCCAGTCGAGATCGCCGGCTCTCCACAATAGCCTATTCCGGCGGGTGGGCCTGCCACACCAGTATCGAATGCTAGAGACGGACAACGTTGCCGACCTGCGTGCTGTGCTGCGAAGTGCGGACTTTGGCGGCGCCTCGGTCACGATTCCTCTCAAGAGGGATATCATGGAGTTTGTCGATGAGCTAACGCCGGCGGCTCAGGCCATTGGTGCTGTGAACACTGTGGTTCCTCTAGCGGGAAGTGCCGCGGACGGTCGTCGCCGGCTTCTCGGGGACAACACGGACTGGAGGGGCATGGCCTACACTTTGAAACGAGCCGGAGTAGCCTCGCGAGCCGGTAGCGCCTCCGCCATGGTCGTCGGATCCGGGGGAACGACGCGAGCAGCCATTTACACCCTGCACTCGATGGGCTTCAGCCCCGTGTACATCACGGGACGGGACCCGAGCAAAGCCAAGGCACTCGCAGCGGACTTCCCTAGCGATTACCATGTCGACGTGATGACCAACCCGTCCGATGCTGAGAGGCTGGCACAGAGCCCTGCGGTCATCATCAGCACCATCCCGGCGGACAGGCCCATCGACTCCATGGTGAAGGCGATACTCGCCGCGACATTCGCGCACGCGCCGGGCGAGACAGGTGCCCGTGTTCTCCTCGAGATGGCTTACAATCCCCGACACACGCCGGCGATGCAGATGGCGGAAGACGCTGGCGGATGGACCGTGGTTCCCGGGCTGGAAGTGCTGGCATCGCAGGGCTGGTATCAGGTACGTGAAGCGTTGTGCAACATGCCATTCCCGCTCTGTAGACTGACGCAGCGTGTGACTGTAGTTTGAGACCTGGACCGACATCACCCCGTTGTATAGCGACGCCCGCGATGTTGTTCTCGGTTGTCATCAAGAGACGTAGTATGGATTCTTCGGAATATTTGGGCCCGCAGTGCATGCCGCCTCAACACGGATGCACAAGCCATGGCGGACGACAGAAAGCTCGAGTGCGGGGCAAGCAGTCAGTACGAGGTTTGGCAACAACCACGCCACGGCCCGACGTTTTGCTACTTCGTACGGAGTAGTGGTTTACACTGTAGTGGACAGAAAGACAAGAGACACAGAGGTATAGAGAGCGAATTGCAGTTTGAAGTGACCGCCGCGGGATCACGCATGCAGCTTGACGTCGCATGCATATGAATGAGGTGTTGTACACTCAGTAAAATAGGTACAAAGTAATTAAGGTATCTATCTATGCAAGTAGTATCTGTATAGGATCCATCCATCTGGATGCTCGGCTCCAATTTTTTATCATCGTCGCTTCGTCATTCGCACCAAATACAGGGTATTGTTGTTCCCTCCCAAGTACGGAGTAAACCAGAGCGCGAAGTTAATGCCCAGCTCGCCCGCCGTGTCCTCCAATCCCCCTTCAATTGCAAAACGGCCCAAGTTGGTCCAGTACATGTACATTTTTGTCTATTCCCTGGCCAAAACCAGCCGTCAACTTCCCATACACATCCAAAACGCAGAGCAACCATATCATGAGTAGATATGAAACAATCGGCCCAGGAAACGAATAGAAATTCCGACAACGCTATGCTGATATTCCGCTCGTAGAGTAGCAAGTAAAGGAAAAGGAATTTGCAGTCTCACTGACCCGGCTTGTTGTGTGCGTGGGTCCAAGGAGGGGTCGAGTCTGATGCCAGCCCAACGGCAGAGTGCGGGAGGTTCGAGACGAGCGCAGCGGGCGCGATCGAGCATGAGCCATGACGAGCGAGGTGATGTCAGCGTACGCGGAAACAAGCGTCGTGACGTCAATGGCGGGTGGGGCGGACCCTGCAGGCTGCATGAGCCGGACTCCCAGGAGCAGGACCCTTGGGCCCACATCAGGTCTCCACACCTCCACATGCCCAGCAAGTTGCAAGTTGCTTTGCAAGTTGCAGCCGCTCTCGATGACCTCACTCCCCCTGGCGCTGTTGCGTGTGCCCTTCCGTCTCGTCTCGTGGTTCCCGTGCTGGCACTCAGCCGCCTCCGCGTCGCCGTTGCTTGCCCGGCAACTCCATGTCAGGATGGCACACGCGGTAGTGCCTCGTCAGCGCATCCGCGCGGCTAAACGTCTTCTCTTCCGTGCACAGGTCGCACCGCACCTTCTGCTTGCGTGCGTTGTGTATCGTGTCCTCGTGCCTCGTCAGGTCGTATGGCCGCGAGAAGACGGCGCTGCAAGGCTTGCCGGTGCTTGGGTTGATGCGGTCGCAACGATGCGGGCCGGCCTGCGTGTTGAGCAGGTTCGATGTCATGCCCACCAACTCTCGCGGCGCACCGAGCGCCTGCGTTTGCCGGTGACCCTCACGCTTGTGCTTCTGCAGTAGCGATGGCGTCTCGAACCTGAGCGTGCAGCCGTGGTAAGTGCACGTATACGTGCCGCTATCGGCACCATTTCCTGACGGGCGAGCTATGTTCGTTGGCGTGTTGCCTCCAGAGGCTGCCCAACTCGATCCCGACGAGCTGAGGCGCGGTGGTGTGTTGTGGCTCGCCCGTGTCCGGGAGACAAAGGGATATTGCTGCGGCACCTGCATGTTGGTGGGCATCTGTGACGGCAAGAAGCTTACCGGGCCAGCACCGTGGCTGCCGTCGACTGCTTGCAAGTATGCGTCACCAACGACACCCTTGGTCATAGCATCCATCTCAAAGCTTGTCCCGTCCTGGGGGAACAGCGGGAAGTTTCCTTCGCCATCCGCCTCGTTGAATTCGAGAATGGCATCCTTGGGGGAGATTGTCTTGGGCGTCTCAGGTTCCATGTCTCGCTCTGCCTCCTGCTGAAGCAACGGCGCGTCCTGCCGGGCCTTGCCTTGCTCCCTCATCCGCTGGGCCGAGCTGAAGGCAAAGTTGCCGTGAGAAGCGCCCATGTCATGGATCGTTGCTGACGCAGCGAATGGCGACCCCGTCCGGAACGGTGATCTAGCCCTGGATGTCGTCGAGGAAGGCGAGTGCCCAGCGCTCAGATGATGGCTGTTTGCGGCGTTGATGCGTTGGCTGAAGACGTCGTTGCTAGGCGAGACGGCCATGTGTGCCTTAGATGGCGATGCCGAGGTGATGGCAAAGTTGGGGCTATACAGCTCATCACCGTAGACGTCCGTCATGGTTCGGTCCAGCTTCGGAACGTTGTTGTAGTCTGAAAAGTCGATGAGTACGCCGAGGCTGGTGCCTGGTCTGTCGGGTGCTGGTTGCCTACCGTTTCTCCTGTCAACGTGGTCCGACTCGCCAACGACGTTGGGCGTGGCGGGAGAGTCGCCCGCAACGGAGCTCGCCACCGACGCGGGATGCGATCGGCTGGAAGCGCCAGCGAAGTCCGGCGCAGGCAAGAGGCCCCTGTCAACGCGCGGCTTCTTGTTGGGTCCTGTTATCGTCACAGGGTAGGCCATCTCGGACATGGCGCTGTCGAGGTTGTGATAGCCAGCGTAGGCGGTCATGGACTTGGCGAGCTGGTAGTAGGAGTTGCCCTGGACTGCGGCGGCGTCGTACGAGTGCAAGTCGGCGAGTCCGTCAACGGCGGCGGAGGAGTCGGTGACGGCGATCTGGGGGTTGGAGGTGTTGCTGGCAAAGGGCGACGCAGGGCCCGCAGATCCGAGGGACGAGAGAGACGACTCGCGCTGGTGTGAGAAGCGGCCGAGCTTCGGCGTGAGCTGGGCAACGGTGCCCCAGGTATCCGACTGCATGGGCTCGGAGGGGAACGAGCTGGTTTCGCTGTTGGTGAAGTGATGCGTCGTCGGATAGTCGAGGACGGCGAGCTGGCTCGAGCAGTCGAGGGCAAAGGCGTGGTCGAGCTGCTGCTGGTGGCGCTGCTGCTGATACTGGTGGTGCTGCTGCTGGTGCTGGTGCTGTTGCTGCTGGTCTCGTGAATACTGGTGATGGTGGTGATCAGTGTGAGGCATGAACGAGATCATGATGATCTTGAGATGGAGAGACGGGAATGATGTATTGGATGGGTCCAACGTTAGGCCCTGTGGCGAAAAACAGGACGACGGGTGCTTTATAACCAAGGCCCTGGTTCGGGAGAGCCGGCCACAGCGTCAGAGGCACGTCTGTGGTCGATGAAGGGTGCCGTCCAGGTGCGCCAGGGTAGGGGGGTGGGAAGGCGTGGGAGTSTGTGTGTGTGGTGTGTGTGTAATGAAGGAAGGAGCCCGCTGATGATTACACAACGCCCCGCAAACCCGAGGCCCCGGCTCCAGCCTCCACCAAAGGCCGCGGCGGTATGTTCCTGCTCGAGAGCCCGTCCACTATGCAAGTACATTATGGTGCTAGGATTCATATGTATACACTGTGCTTGGGCGTTCCTCCGTCCACCGCCACCCAGCACTTTCTCGAGGCGACTGCAACAGGTGGGCAGCGGCATCGCAGCCACAGTCTGCAGCAATCCCGAGCCGAGTCATCCACCCGAGGACACGTGAAGGGCAACGGGCAAAATTTACCATGCGAGCGACGCGTCTCTGAGGGTGGGCAGACACCCGGGTGCTGGCCGGCTGGCTGCGGAAGTGGATGTCGGAGCCCTGGGGAGCGTCGAGCGGCGCACCGCAGATGCGCCTCGCCGGTTCGGGCGCCTTCCGCGCCTTTCGGCTGCTGGAGCGGTGACGCTCGATGCTTCGATGCTTCGATGCTTCGATGCTGGGATCGGGAACTCGACGCTGTTCGGACATGGCATACCTAGGTACTCCGTAGGCACGAACGAACGACGCGCCGAATGCCTGATACGGCAAGGTACGACAGTGCTTGATGAGGTGAGGCTGCAAAAGCATAAGGTACCTAGGCCTGCCGAATACGTATTACTTCATACCTTATTTTTAGCTGCGCACTGTATGATACCTGCCCCGGAGCCTGGTGGTGACTCCCGCCCTAATACTGCCCACTCGCTGTCAGGCTCGATCCACCATACACGTCCGTCGACACACGGCCGGTGACGTCTTGGGTGTCTAGGGTTGCGCCGATCGGCTTCCATCCCTGTCCAGCGCAGCGCAGGCATTCGTAAACCCTTAGGTACCTACCTTGCCGTATGTACTTCGTCCTTTGCTTGGAATCCGTCGTGCATGAATTCGCACATGTCGTTTTGGCGGAATTCAGTCTCGATGCTACCTTTGGTCTGGCTTGACTGGTTTGTTTGGTGCCCAGCCTACACAGCCACATCAAGCCTTGGTGATGACAAGCAACAAGCGACGCCGAGCAGCTTCCGCCACAGTCCGCCACATTCCATGCGTCCGTCACATGACCCTTCACGGACACCAAATCATCAAATCATCGCTCACGCAACAGTGACAAATGGGCTGTTGATTCCCGAGGGTGGACTGATGACTGATGACCCTCAGCATTAATAACCCAACCTTGTAGTTACCGAGCACGGAGGACCAGTCAATCCCGATGCCGTTTCGGACGTGTCGGCGCAACTGCACCAGGCTGCTGAATCCTGTCGTGTCCCAACAAAAGCGATAGGTATATTACTCCGTACTACTATCCGGAATCCGGCAAGGACTTTGCTCGAGGTGCATGCTACATACTATTCATAGGCACGTACCGCAGACAACTAGGTACTAGGCGCGGATTTCTGTGGGTGACAAGGGTGTGAAAGCGCCGCCAAAAACCCTTCGGGGCCAGCTGAGTGACAAACGTGAAGCAGCAGAAGGGGAAAATTCCTCATGCAACCCTGTTCAGCTCCCCTGCGTGTCTTCTAGAGCCGCTTCGTACTTGCAGTAGCACCGTTGGGCTGCAGCTTCGCTTGGCTGCTGGCAGAAGCCGAGGACTTGCACTTCGGCCTGGCCGAGTTGGAGATTTTTTTTGGCTCCACCGGTGCCGGAATGCGCCGGCAGCTCACGTTCCATCTGTGCTTCGAGTACTCCGTACCCCGTACGGAGAATGAGTACGGAGTAGTCGGGCGCCTCAGCCACAGTCTCGCTGCGTCTTGGCGACTCACAGCCCTGACTTGCGCCGGTCGCAGAAACCAGAAACGGTTGCAAGTGATTCCCCTCCATTTGGTTCGATCGAGTCCAAATCTAGCCAGATTCCGATGGTTTCGAGTTGAAGTCAACSAGACTAGATGTCTGCAGCAATCCTC
>LFRF01000005.1:288207-322921 GCA_001189435.1 Tolypocladium ophioglossoides CBS 100239
TTTGCGGCTCGCTCACTCGACCCGCTCGGCGCTGGCTTGACAGCTGCTGCAGATCGGGGCAGGCGGCAAACGGCAGCCCCGATGACCCATTGGAACGTCTCCCTCGGACCTGCTAAATTTAGTCCCCGCCCACGTGGAAGGATTACATCGTAGGATCCAGGATGGGTGTGCGGGAGGGCTTTGCGGCACAGCCACCGCCTCACTGCTGAGTCTCGATTGCCATCCCGGTGCTGGCGAAATGCGATGCTGCCATAGCACTTACTAGCCTGTCTTTTTTTGAAGAAAAAAATTTGGTCGTTGAACCCGGCCATGCACTCGTGTCCTTGTTGATGCCCACTCAGAGGTTGTGCATGCATTCCCTTCAGCTCACGAGGGATAGCATCACATCGATACATGGTGACAGCGCTCCGTCATCGCGCTCCCAGTTCACGTATATGTAAGTGATGCAGATTTCATCAACGCAAATCGGTTGGTTCTGCCAGCTTTTACGTGCGTGGCTTATTGGCTGGGCATCCCAGCCATCCCATGACAGGCCTCCCATCGTTAGTGAGTTTCGGCATCGCGCATCCGACAACAGTTTATGCCAAGGTGGTCTATTTGTATTTTATTCTATCGTATAACTAACATATAACACGTATAATAGCCATGTTCGACACCACCCAACCCCCCCCAAAAAACGTCGTAGCAAGCGGCGCAACATCTCTCACCGATGTCCTGTCCAGCACAGTGGATTGGTCTAGGGTAGGCCACTACTGCCGCATGGTTGCAACAGTCTCCAGCAACTAAGTGAGGCGTCGCCATTTGGACACAGGGAGGCCACCTGCCGTATACCTACTCAGACACCTACGGCAGCTGGCATGCCTTACCGTCTCTTGCGTACCCGCTCTGCACAGAGAAGACAGGCAGTGCTCACGAGGTCAGGACAGGCACAGCTTTGCGGACACCTACTACTACGCGCACTGCTGGCCCCGCGAACGCGCTTCTGGCAACAACATACAGAGACGCGTCACGGCACGCCAGTCGAGTCTACGAGACAAGCAGAAAAGAGGCAAGGCGGATAGTCAATATTGCTTCTTGAGCAAATTCCATTACCCCAAATGTAAAGCCACCGTTTCCCTTGTATGGTACAAAACACCCGGAAAAGATAAAAACAAGGCCTGATCCCGTAGTCATCATGAAACACCCTACATGGCCCCACGCGATGGAAAAAACGACGCGTCCGAGGCGGACAAAATTCGTAACGGACATGCAACCCAGACAGCACTTAACCACCGAAGCCGTATAGGGTGCGGCCTTGTCGCTTCAGGGCGTAGACGACGTCCAGCGACGTCACAGTCTTCCGCTTGGCATGCTCAGTGTAGGTGACAGCGTCACGAATGACACCCTCGAGGAAGGTCTTAAGAACACCGCGGGTCTCCTCGTAGATCACTAGAGAACGCGTTAGTACATGTTATCAATGGCCAGATGCCGTTGCGCGTGGCGACACGTCCAGGTAGGGATGACATACTGGCAGAGATACGCTTGACACCACCACGACGAGCGAGACGTCGGATAGCGGGCTTGGTGATACCCTGGATGTTGTCACGAAGAATCTTGCGGTGGCGCTTGGCACCGCCCTTGCCGAGGCCCTTGCCGCCCTTGCCGCCTGGTGACTGTCAGCGATGTTCTTGAATGCAAGTAGCAATGGGTGAAGACTCACGTCCAGTCATTGTGAAGAGGGTGGTGTTTTGTTGTGGGAAGGGGTAGAGTTGGCTGTGGTAGTGCACGCGAGTGGCAGAATGGTATTGCGATGGAGGAGGAAGAAAGTGCGGCGGCGGACGGGCTTAAGTACAAGTGGGCCAAACCGCAGATCAGTTGTTGACTGGAGCGACTGATTGGGGCAGGAGAGAAAACATCAACACTCCACTGCCAGATTGGGGAGTCGACGCGCCTGTGGCCCTGCGGTACTGCAGGTGGGGGCAGCCAACAAGAGAGACAGGGATGGCCGCTGCCGCCTGCACGAGAATGCGCTACGATTCTCAAACATCGAAATTATCGTCCAATGGCGAGGCTGGCAATGGCGAGGCTGGGAAAATCCACGTCGATTCGTGCCGTGGAAAATCCACGTCTTCGCTTCCGCTCCCGGTGCTCCATCTGCCGCCGCCTGTGTTGCTCCGTCATGTTTCTAGCTCACTGGCATGTCTACACGCAGGCCGAGGTGTTGGTGAGAGTACGGAATACGTACGAGCACTTAATACTTCGTACGTACGTAGTCTCACATCTAGGGTTGCACCCTGCACTTCGCTGCATCACTTACACGATCGCGAACGATGGATCAACACACAACACTTGGAACAAAGCCGTAGAAAGAGAGCAAGGCCCTGGAATGTAGACATGAGTCATTCTGGGGACGGGACATAGTTGCACTCGAGGATCAGGGCCGGTGAGTCTGCAGCCTAATTGTCACTAACATGTGATACTATCGTAAGCCTGCGATGACTCGATTGCCAACGCTATTCTGACACGATGGGCAAGATGGAGCAGCGTTTTTGTTTACTTTTTGTCTTGTTATTGTGACCATTTATCTCTTTACTCGTCCAGTTGGTTGCTTGCGTGTCGGTTGGTTTCCTGTCCACAAGAAGCTGTGGTGGGAGTTTATTCAAAGTAATTGTCAACAATCGAAGAACTGCAAGCAGCCCCACCACTGCGTAAGCCGAGAGACCAAAGTTCATCGCCCACAGAGGCAAAACATATATGCAAGCAACCGACTTACGTACGACTATTTAGATTAATCARTCACGACGTACACTAGTCCGTACAGATGGACCTGCTCTCGTAGTCGTACAGGGTAGGTCATGACATCGAATGTGCACGTGCCGACAACGGACTGCAGAAAGAAACCTTGCTTCGCGAGAGCACAGGGCGTTTGTGCAAAGGTTAAAGCACCGCGTGGCCAATCAAAAATCGGCACACGTTGTGACGGGGGCTCCACTGCGGATTTCCGAGTTAGGTTACGCCAAGGTCCAACAGCGAATTTCTGAGCCAAGCAGAAGCGCGTGTTTGTTTCCGTGTCCGGGGGCATGAGCTGGCGCACGGACTTCATTGGTGGGGAGGCCTCCATTTCTCCCACCGTCTCAGCAAAGTCCAGAGTCTCGGGCTACGGAGTACGTACTCCGTATTATCGGCGTCCGTGGTTTTAGGTAAGCTGGGCTCAGCCGCCACCCACACTCGGACCCGGTTCCCATTTAATTATCGCACCCAAATTCCAGGCGCGCCCACCCTGACCCGTGAAAAAAACAGCACACGCACGCGGGCGCACGGTCCACTTTGCACAACTGATTGCGTCGCTCCTTCCAGATCAGCCGCCGCGCCTGCCACCCGCTAGCCACAGGTATTAAAGCGCCGCCCCCGCCGCCTCCGTCTCCGAACTTTCCCTCCTGCATCTCACACACCCACTTCTCCATCACACCCCACAACCACCCATCAACACCACAACAACAAACCACCAACCAGCAGTAATGGCTCGCACCAAGCAGACTGCCCGAAAGTCCACTGGTGGCAAGGCTCCTCGCAAGCAGCTTGCCTCCAAGGCCGCCCGCAAGAGCGCCCCCTCCACCGGTGGTGTCAAGAAGCCTCACCGTTACAAGCCCGGTACCGTCGCTCTCCGTGAGATTCGACGATACCAGAAGTCGACCGAGCTGCTCATCCGCAAGCTGCCCTTCCAGCGCCTGGTAAGTGGCTCCGCATGACGCGTCTCGCGCAACATGACACTAACGCAGATCGAACAGGTCCGTGAAATCGCCCAGGACTTCAAGAGTGACCTCCGCTTCCAGTCGTCCGCCATCGGTGCCCTCCAGGAGTCCGTCGAGTCCTACCTCGTCTCTCTGTTTGAGGACACCAACCTGTGCGCCATCCACGCCAAGCGCGTTACCATCCAGTCCAAGGACATCCAGCTTGCCCGCCGCCTGCGCGGTGAGCGCAACTAGACGATGGGGATTGGGATAGCGGCCTTATGACTTTGCTTTGACACGGATGGAAATCATGGTTTGGGGGTAATCATGGCGTTACAATGAGAAACTTGCTTTTGCTCTACAGTTGGGATGTACATTATGCCAGGCGACTGCAGCCTGTGGCGCTGCCGAATGCAACGGACCAAGACAGGTCGACGACTTTTGACGCATGCTTGCCTCGCCGTGACCCATGAATATCGCGATGCGACAAGCTGACGGACACGGAACTACAAACGCGGTCGCTCTCCTAGAATAACAATGACTACCCGGGGCGTGGCAGCCGCAAACTTGTCTTGACCAAGGTCGCCTGCCGTCGAGTACCTACATACATTCACTGCCACGGGCGCGTTCGCCGCCATGTGCTTCGCAAGATTGACCCACCCACTGCACTGAGCCGCCGGCAATGAAGCAACACACGATGCGTCCAAGTAGCAGTAGACGTCAAGCTATTTATGCATTTACGAGTATTCACGTCTACCACAGCAGGGCTCATGCTCGTCCCGCCCATCACAGCAGCGCCTTCCACCCCCCCGTGCTCGGCCGCGGCAGCCCGAGAAAGGCGGCGACCTGGCCCAGGTGGTCAACGCCCCAGAAGGACTCGGTCTCGCCCGCGGCGTTGGTGCACACCATCCACGGCAGGCCAAATGCGCCTGCGGCAAAGGCATCGTCCGTGTTGCGCTGGAGCGCCGCCTTGCCCTCGAGGGGGGCGGTGGCGACGACCTTGGCGGCCTCGTCTGCACCGAGCACGCGGCCCAGCAGAGGGGACAGCACCTCGGGCTTGTGTGTCTCGCGGTGCTCGACCCAAAAGTCGTGGTAGAGCGCGTCGAGCGTTCGCGCGAGCCGCTGCTGCTTGTCGGTGTCGTCGCGTCCGTCGGCCTCATCCAGCGCCGCCAGGTGCCGCATCGTCGTGAGCGTCAGCGGCGGGAAGTTGGCCGGCCGGTCCAGTGTCATGGGCACCTGGAGCGTCTCGGCCCAGCGCTGCCGCTCGCGGTCGATCCAGCGGCCCTTGTCTGCGGTTGCCGGCGTCAGCGAGAGACGAGGAGGGAGAGGCAGAGGCAGAGGCAGAGGCAGAGGCAGAGGCAGAGACGCACTGGTGATGTTGATGGGCGGCGTGTTGCCGCAGGCCTTCATCAGGCCGCCCAGGAATATGGGCACGTACGTAATGTCGCACCTTCGGAACACGGCATCGTTCTGTCGAGGCACGTCAGCCAGCAGTGGCATGCGCACATGGCATCATCGAGACAATCTGGTCGCACTCACCCGCAGGACGTGGTAGGCAATGTACGCAAACGGGCTCACCGTGTCGACGTAGAGCGTGATTTTGGGGACGGCCGCCATATTGGGACGCCCGAGGCAGTGGTTGCTCTCTGTGACTGCGTGCCGTGGATGGATGAGTCACCGCCTGTAAAGGAATGGATAAATGATGATAAATGAATGACTGCTGCGCTCTTCTCCGCCCGCCCGACAGACCGACCGACTCGAGCGGCCGACGGCCCTAGCAGCCGCTGATGCCACGCACTGTCGCCAAAGGTCACTACGCGAACTACGGCAACTAACTAGGTACCCTGCCTGAGGTATGGATGAGCCGAGGCAACACTTGGCGGCCACGGGCATGGGGATATTAACAGTAGAAGCAATACCAAGGAGTTTCTCTGCAGGAGCCAGTACGAAGTACGTCCGAACTACAGAGTGCTCATGGGTGGAATCACCGATCCCTCTCCGGCAGTTCGCTTCGAGCAGTCGTACGCCTCCTTGCGTCCAGGCTCAAAGCTCAAATAGTCCAAGGCGTGAATGAGTTACAGACAAATATATCACTTGGATGCGACGGAAATTTCCAGTCAATCGGCACAAGTGCGTCGGTGTGTGACATGCGTTTGCCCTGTCGCAGTAGCAACGCCAGTGAAGAGGGAGCTCGTCTGCATCAACCGCAACGCCTTGCGCGCCTATGGCAAACACAGCTCGAGTCACCAGTCACAAGTAATGCTGCTCTGTCCTTGTACGGCGAACGTGTAAAGAATAGGCACGCATCCTATTTTAAGCGGAAACAAAGACAGGCTAATGTTCGAACATTCGCACTCTAAATACTGCCAAAAATACACACAGATGGATACCTTGGCCACTCAACCCTCATCGTCGTACACGACATCTAGAATAGCCTCCTCACCTCTCATGACTTTGCTCCATGCACATGTACGAGAATCTTCTTACGCCAGTGAATCTACGTGATATGTCGGTAGTCGTGTCAACACATCAAACCCGCCCGTGCCCACCCTCCCCATCCTACCCATCACCAGGCGACTGCTCGGCGTCGTCAGGTCGTCCCAGTCGCCGTCCAGCACTGCGTCCTTGAGGAACGCGAGCGTCGTCTCGAAGCTCATCTTGGTAAACGGGCTGACGTTGCCCCTTAGGCCCATGCGGCTAAAGGCTGTGAAGTTTCCGTTCCTCGTCATGTAGTCGGCAATGAGGTTGAGGTGCCTGTTGTCCACCTTGATGCCGTGCGAACCGAAGACGCCCGCCASCTCGCGCACAATGTTGCTGCGGCAAGCCTCCACTCCGTACACGGCCAGCACCGCCCCTATGTCGTTCGTCTGGATCCGGTTTGGGTCGACTAAGTTGCTGTACTTCTGCATTGCCCGCAGGTTCACGCCCGACGTGTGTATCACGGGCGTGCCCTTGTCCTCCAGCAACGTGCACGAATCCACGCCTGGAATCTGCTGCACCACCGTCTTGCGGATTGCCTCTTGCACAATGTTGAGCATTAGCACCTTGGGGATGACAGAGTCAAACTCGAGCGTTGTGTTGCACCACCCGCCGTGCCTCTCGTCGCATTCAAAGGCCGTCACCTCGGCGTAGGCATCGAGGACACGCTCCGCACGCACCTTCGCTGACCAAGTCGCCCCGTATTCGTTCTCGTCGTCGCCCTCGACACCCGAGTCTTCCCCTCGATTTGCCGGCTCCCGCGGAGGACTGCCACCAATGCCCTCATCCTCCATCTCGCTGGCCATGGCCTCCCTTTCGTTCGCCCTCTACACCGCATCGTCCTCGTCATCGTTGGGCCCATAAGACACTGCTTCGCTGTGGTTTGCTCGTTGCTTGGTGTTGGTGGCATCGTCATCGCCCGCGTCGTCGTCATCACCGTCGCCCCGAGCTTCGGTCGCGGCTTCCGGTGCCGCCATCTCTACGACGCCGGCTTTGACTCCAATCTCTGGCGTTGCCGTTGTAGCTTGAGCCTGTCGCTTTTTGATCTCCTTCTTCATGAGAGAGAGCATCACGCGCAGGAGTTCTCTCTCGACCGTGTCTAGCACATCGGATATGCCGATAGCGTACGTCCGCAAGTACTCCTCCGAAGGGAAGAACTTGAGCTTGACTTGGTAGATTTTGGCCAACCCGTAGATTTTGCCACGGTCGACCGTTTCTTCGACAGCAACGCTATCCAGGATGTGCCCCAGCCGCAGGACGCTGATGGACTTGGCAAATACCTCGGCTTCGTTAGAGGATAGCTCCTCGATCGGGTATAGGGACATGGAGGGGGTGGAAATGTCCTTGCTAGCAGTCATCAAGATCTCGCGGAGCCGAGGAATACCGAGGGTGACGTTCTTGGCCGAATGACCTGCCAAGTGGAACGTGTTCAGCGTCATCTGTGTAGACGGCTCGCCCACAGACTGCCCGGCCACGATGCCCACGGCCTCTCCTGGCTCTACGAGGGATCTCAGGTACTTCATGGCGAACAGCATCTCCGCGTTCTTGCGATTCAGAGTCACATGAGACGAACCGTGCTGGCCCTTGTCGCCCTTGTCGCCCTTGTCTCGCAACAGCCCGTCGGCGTTGTCTTTCAAATAGCTCGTCATCGCATCGTAAAACGTCTCTGATGTGGCGAACGCGTTGGTGGCCGGGTCGAAGTTTGCTGTCAGGGGGTCCTTGCCCTTTGGATCAAGAGCCTTGGCGTGCTTGACGGCGCTCTTCATATACTTTGAGAAGGCCGCCCGGTTGGCGCCGAGGCGCTCTCCCACCATGGGGTCGTATCTTAGCTGTGCCGCCTCCGAAGCGACGTTCTGCAGAATGAATCTGAAGTCAGATAGGTACTGTTGCTTGGTAACGTCGAGTCCGTCTTCGCCATAGAGAAACTGGATTATGGAGCCGTCTGCGTCTCGGACAGTGGTATCGTACGCGACCGTCAGCCCCTCCATGCCCTTGATCACACATCTCTGTAGGTATCCCGAGCGCGACGTCTTGACGGCGGTATCGATCAATCCTTCTCGTCCAGCCATGTGATGGAAGTAGTACTCCTGAGGCCGGATGCCTGTCAGGAAGCGATTCACAATGTAGCCGCCGGCTCGGATGTTGGTCTCAAACGGCTTGAAGCAGGGCAAAGTCTTGCCGCTAACCATCAGAGGGACACGCCTTCCTTCCAAGACTTGCTTGCCGAGGTTGCATGAAATTAGAGAGGCGTTTACTCTACTTCCCTTGGCGCCCGAAGTTGTCATGGCTTGCATCTGGTTCTTTGGAAACGGCTTTTCGAGACCGTTGGGAATGCACACTTTCTGGACGGCATCCGTGATGTTCCTGGTGCCCTGGTTCATCAAGAGATCCAGCCCTTCTTGCTTGCTGTCATCGCGCAGTACCTCCTCCATGCGCTCTAGGAGTAGCGGATTCAGCGGGTCCTTCTGTTGTCCCAAGGAGACGTAGCCGGAGGCAACCTCCAGGCCCACCTGGTCAGCGGATCGAAGCTCTCGTAGTCGTGCGCTCTCGCCTTCCGGCGTAAGCCTGAGGTCGTCTATGCCGCATGAGAAAGCCCGCATGAGAAAGCCCGCATGTTGAGATATCTGGTGAATAGCCGGCCGAGGCAACTTAGAAGTTTACCCGCGACAGCTGGCCCGTATATCTCGTGAACAGCATGGATGAGGCCACCTAAACTGGGGCCAATTTGCGAATTGTCGAGGATACCGGTAATGAATTCGCCATCCTTGATAAGCACGGTGCCTTCTTCCGACTCGACACCCCATTGCTCGGCCTTTATTTGCGTGTCTTCCCGCATGATCAGGCCGCCGCAATTAGGCGGCTGCATGTTCTTGAGGATGGTTGTGATGACTTGCTTTCCCGTCCATCTTGGTATAGGTTTGATAATCGCCGGCGACACAAGCTGGATCCTCTCCCCGAGAATGTGGCCGCTCTCTGGCCGCAACGCGTTGTATACTAGCTGGTGGTAGTCGCCACGGCTGAAGAAGGTGTCACGATTGCACAGGGCTACCGAAACGGAGATGTGATCTTGGATCAGACCTCTCAGCGGCTTGCCCGCGGTACCCGATAGATACTGGTGGTCTGTGTCGGCAATTTGCAAGGCTTCTGCTCGCGCAACCTCGTTTTGAGGGAAATGCATATTCATTTCGTCGCCATCAAAGTCAGCATTGTAAGTCTTGCAGTTAGCGTAGTGCATCCGTATCGTCTTTTCACCCGGGAGAACTCGAACTCGATGGCCCATGATAGACGGCTTATGTAGCGTCGGCTGGCGGTTCATCAAGACCACGTCGCCGTTAGTAAGGTGACGATGTACCTTTTTGATTCTCGTCCTTGCTGCATTGCTGTTTGTCGGTGCGAGAAGCTGGTTTGCGAGAGATATGCGCTCATCCACCGACTTATTCCGGAGGTTGACGATTTGCCCATTTTCATTCTCAATCGCAAAGGCTCCGGGCCACTTGTCAACGCCGTTGATGACGGCCTGCTGCATATCTCTGAAGTTGTGGCTCGTGACGGGCTCTGGGTATGTGAGTTTCTTGGCAAAGACGGGCGGGACACCAATCTCGTTGGTTTCGATATTAGGATCCGGGGAGATGACACTTCTAGCAGCGTAGTTGACTCGCTTGCCCATCATGTTCTTCCTGAAGAGACCTTCCTTCTTCTCTAGCAACTGCTTGATGCCATCTTCGTTGCGCGCCGCAGCGGCACCCTGAACAGGGTTCTTGGTTTTGTCGATGAGCGCGTTCACTCCATCCTGAAGTTCAGTCCATGCTTGATGCATCTAGGTAATGTCCCCCCTGTCGTCTGCCAATGCGCCGTAAATCTGCGCAATCTTGCCACAGCTTCTCAGGATGGACTTGTAGAGCGAGTTTTGCTGTGCTTCAGCGATCTGAGACTCGCCAGTTCGCGCCTCTGGTCGATAGCGATTGGGGGGGACGAGAATGTAGGTCATGAAGAACATGTCCAGGGTAACTTTGGGCGAACTGCGTGTCGGCGGCTTGGCATTGTAAAGGAGGGCCAGGATTTCTTGCTCTTTCTTAAAAAGTTCCGTCAGACGCGCCTTGACCTCCATGGAGCTGATGTATCTTTGCGAAGCGGCGGGGTCTACCGACTCTGCATCTGGCATGTCGACGTCATCAGAAGGCCCGGCAGGCTCTGGATCGGATTCTTGGCCATTCGGAGAGCCTATATCAGCGACGCCCTCGTCGGAGGCGTAGCTGTCGGGCTTGCGTGCCGACTTGTCCTGGTGTACCCGTGCCATGGCGTCGTCCCATTTCAAGCTTTTCTGTGCCATCTTGGCCTTCTCCTTGGAGGACAACGACCTCTCGAAAACTTTGACAAATCGATCCTTTCGATACGATGGCGAGATGCCGCCGCAGCTGGAACAGAGTCTATTCTTGGTGATCTCGGCCAGGAACTCCTTGATGACCTCTCGGCGCATCTCGCTGGCGCCTTCGTGCTTTCCCTTCTTGGCCTCATATCTTTTCAGCTTGCTCCTTCGGATGCATTGCTGGACATACTTTTCCCGGGCGCGGGTGACATTATCGATGGAAGAGTTTCCCTCTTCTTCCGCCTCGCTATCGCCGAAGCCAAGGGACTCTTGCAGGTCCAAGGCAAGCTCATTCTCTCCGATTGAGCCGACAATGTGAGCCTGCTGAATTAGGCCATGTTGGATCAGGCGGAGCTTGCATAGGTATTTGTGTAGTTCCTTAGGCGGCAGCCGAAAGCCCTTGCAGTAAACACATGTCGCTCGGAGCAGGCGGTAGGCCTGGTCCATGAAGACGGGATGGTAGACGGGGGCGGGAAGCTGTATGTGGCCGGGATGCCCGGGGCACGAAGCTTGGTTCAGGTTGCACGTCGAGCATCTACGGACAGTTAGTTCTGGTTCAATTGAGGGCCAGCGGATACACGGGATAAGAAACTCACGGAGCGTCGCCCTAGGAACCGAGTGCCGGGTCATAGAGACCGCCGGGGACGGGGTTGAGCAGGTTGTCGAAGGTGCTCTCGTTCTCGATGCGCTTGACGGAGATGGCTCGGATCTCCTGGGGGGAGAGGAACGTGAATTCGACGCTCTCCACCTCGGACGAGACGGGCTGTGCGATATTCATGGTTGCGCTGAAGCCCGGAAAGGCGCATCAAGAGGAGTAGAGTCGGTGGAGGTTTTTGCACGCCGAGTCTATCCACGACAAGGACGACTTGGAGATGGGCGGGAGTGTCCGTCCAAGGTGAATAAATTTTTGGCGGTCCACAGCGGCAGAATTCTACGGTCTTCCTACTGGAGACGGGTGGGTCGCTGGCACTGTTGCACGACCCGCCACTTCACCTCACACCTGCAATTCTTCCGTAGCTCTGGCCGTAACATCGCCAAAACGCCAGCGCACCCGACGGCCCAGGTTGGGACTCGCTGCCATCCGCCAGCCTCCTCGCTGCACGACTCCGAGCAGATACACTCGCTGCGCGTTCCGCTCCCTCGGCTCTGATGCTGTCAAGTGAGGGAGGAGCGGCCAGCCGACACCAAATGCGTTTGCACACTGACAGACAGAGCCAGAGCCTCATACGACGTACCGATAGCCGCGACATCAAACCTTTCGAAAATCCCAACACAGAATGGACCCCTCGCAGACAGCGGGCCTGGGCCCTCGCCACGATGCCTCTTCGCGGGTCCAGAAGCCTGAGTCTGCCGCCGACAAGATGGCTGCTCTCAAGGCTCGTGTCGCTGCCGCCATCGGCACCAGCAAGGCCAAAGGTGGCTTGAATGTCGGACTGCATCCGGCCCTGGAAGATCTGGGATCGTGGAAATCGCAGGCCAGAAGCAGAGACAGTTCGAAGACGCAACAGCGCCCCCTGCCAGAGCCCGTCAGATCCCCCCACGGCGCGCAAAACGCCGGCTCCGCACAGGCAAGCCGACAAGACCAGCAAAGAGGCCAAAAGAATCCCTACTTTGACGAGAACATTGCGTCCCAGACAACTGGGAGCAAGCGGCGAGAACCAAAGCGCCTAGTCTTCAACCAGAAGGGCAAGTACATTCAGCAAGCTAGCGCTCTCCGCCGGCAGGCCGCCCTCGAGGCCATGAAAAAGCGCATAGCAGAGCAAACGCGAAAGGCTGGCATCGACGAGGACTTAGACGTCGAAAAGAACTTTATGGCGCAGGCGCCTCCCGACATCGAATGGTGGGACGAGGGCCTCGTCGATGGACATGATTACGAGGACATCGACAACCCTGCAAAAATCAAAATCACCACACCAGACAGCATTGTGACCGAGTACGTCCAGCATCCGGTTGCAGTCGAGCCGCCTCAGGACCGCCGCGCGCCTGCCGCAAAGCCCATGTTTTTGACCTCGAAGGAGCAAGCAAAGCTTCGGCGCCAGCGACGAATGGCCGAGCTCAAGGAGATGCAAGCAAAGATCCGACTCGGCCTGGTTCCCGCCCNACCTGATGCGTGTTCTCGGAGATGGTAGGCCGCCCGCCAATCCCACCAAAAACCCATGCATTGACTTGGTGCTAATACATATTCAAATTCAGTTGCTGTCAAAGACCCCACGGCCGTCGAAGCGAGGGTGAACCGTGAGATCGCCGACCGATACCAGCAGCATGTTGTGGCCAACGAGGAACGACAATTGACCAAGGAGCAGAAGCAGGAGAAGCTAGCCAAGAATCAGCAGAAGGATGCGGATAAAGGCATCCACGTCTTGGTGTTCAAGATCACGAGCCTGGCCAACGGCCAACACCGTTACAAGATCGGAGTCAACGCCGAACAGCTGGGACTCTCTGGAACCTGCATCATGCACCCCAAGTTTAACCTGGTCGTCGTCGAGGGCGGAGCGTGGAGCATTAACAAATACAAAAAGCTGATGCTTAACCGTCTTGACTGGACGGAAAATACCCCGTCAAAAGCACGAAATGAGGCACGGGACACTGCCCGTGATTGGCTTATGGCCGAGGCCAAGGATGGGACACTGAAGGACATGTCGCTGAATGAATGTAAGCTCATCTTTGAGGGTGAACAAAAAGCGCGGGTGTTCCGGAAATGGGGCAGCAAGGTGTGCGAGACGGACGCCGAGGCAAGGGAGGCCCTAACCCGTGCCAAGATGGATAACTTTTGGGCACTGGCCAAGGGCTTCCCCTAGATGCATGAGCCCTCGACAAGCTGTGTATCTTGAAGTTGGAACGTTGTGAGGCTAGCAAAGGTGTCGACCGACAGGGCGGGAGCTGCAAGCTCTGTTGGAAGAGAGTGTGGCCCCGGCATCAGGCATGTTGTGACGGAGAAGGCCTCTACAGTGCTGGCATCATCATGGCGTGAGAACAAGTGGTGGAAGGAGTGCTGCTGAGATTTCTTGGTACACCACATCAGAACACAAGGACATAAGAGTAGACGACGACTTTACTTACTGACGCGGACTGGCGACGACAAGGGCCTAATGAAAAGCTGCTTGTTTTCGTTCTCGGAATCTCGCTGGCACCTGTTGGGTCGAGCTGGGTGTTGGAGTCGGCATGAAATATCGTGTCGTGAACTGCTTTCGTATGGACCAACGCCCAGAGAGGCGCGTATTAGACGAGCATAAAGTCTTCATTCTTAATACAAGCCAACCAGCAGCTGCTTACCATTCCCCCTGACGCAGATGCAATGTGCTCGCCCATGGAGGTTGAGTGCCTTTATGTGGTTTTCGAGATCCATCGCCGTTTTCAGACTTGGCCAAACGCGATTGTCCAAACTGCGCCTCATTAGCAGTACCGATACCTCGATGCCCTTGGCTGCTCATGGCTGCCCAAACATCATGGCACATGTGGGTAGTGGAGAACGCGGAGCGGTTAGGGGCATACGGTCTCGACACTGATGCCGTCTGAGGCACTCTCGCGATTGTCGACGCCGTACTCTGCATCGCTGACCAACTAACAAGGGCCCCGGCCATGGCCCCCACGGATAGCATTTCCCTTGCATGTCGGCCGTTATCTCTCGTCTGCCTCCGAGGCTGCCTCGACTCATCGGCCGCCTTGCCCCCCCCAGTCCTGGCAGAGGGCCACTTCTGGAGTAGCGTCAGCTGAAGGCCTCGATGCGAACACTCCAGGCAGACAGCATCACATTCAGAGACTCGGAAAGTAGAATGGGCCAATTCTTACCGCCTATGTTATCGTTCGTTATCGCTATTGCTGCCTTGGAGTGTTGGGGAACCGCCGCAGGCTGGTCTTTGCCAATAGTTTTTGCCGCTCGCACACTTCACTTCAGGGGCTTCTCCAAGGCACTCTCATATCCATGGACTGCATCGGGTTTCGCCTAACAGAGGCAATGTGTGCCTGGCTTGGTCTTGATTGTGAGAAGCAGAGGATCCGAACCAACACGAGTCAACCAACAGTCCCTCGTTGATCGAGGGGGCTTGCGCCAGTTCACCCGGTCAAGGATGCCCTGGATGCATAACCAGTGTAAGCTTGCGCCTGGCCGCTATTCCCTGGGCCGTACCAACATACATGCCAACATGACGGTTAATCCCCTAGGGCATCGCAGTAACCATTTCCGGGACAAAAAGCAATCCCACAACGATGTTATACCTCATGATTCCGTGTTTGCTCCCAACGCCGCCCAAATTTTGCCCTCTGCCCACAAGACTTTCATACCTAGACATAATACGTACAGCGTAATTTATGTATGGCATGTTGTATCAGCTCTTTCTATACTAATGGAGACACATAGACTTGTCGCAGAAGCTACACCCCGTTTATGGATCTGCAGCGGCCACGAATCACGACAAGTCGTTGTCTCTCCTCGTTACCTGCTCCAAACTTAACCTGCCATTGGCGCACATTTTCCCATCTCTGGGACTCTGCTGGCAACTAAAGAGTTCGTATGGCTTGCAGTCATGGGAGGCAGGGTTCTTGTAGTCGACGCCGCCCGGTCGAAGCCGGATCGCCCTACTCGATCCGCTGGGTCCATGCCGTTGTGATTGTGGTTCTCTGATCGCAGATCTAGTGTTCCAATATCGAATCTCTTGGAGCAACCGTCTTCCATGTGTCTGGAGTCGTCTGAATTAGTTTGTGCCCAAAACAATGGGACATTTCCCCTCCATCAAAGCTCCATTGGGCTCTCACCTCCGTAGCGTGTCCTTGCGAGCAAAGAGGCGCCCACAGAAATCACAACGGTGATTGCGTTCCTTCTTGTGGACGCTCTGGTGATGCCTTTGGAGATCCGTCTTGCGGACAAACTTCTTGTTGCAACCGCTGACGAAACACAGGAACGGGTACTCTCGTTGCTCGTCATGGGTCTCCATGTGGGATCTAAAGTTGTAGCTGCGACTGAAGAACTTGCCACATCCCTCCACGCTACACTGGAAGTTGGCATCGTCCTTGGTCGTGTGTTTTCGTGACCCCCGCCGTGCTCGGGTCAAGCTTGCCGAGCGAGTTGCAGTACTCGGCGTGGCTGGCAGTTCACATGGAGGCTGTCCCGAAGCCGGAGGTTGCGAGATCTCGCAGCCCTGTCTCTTCCACGAGGATACGGGACTTTCGGCGACGAACTGAGGCGAGGCGATCTGGAATGAAGACATGGAAGGGACATAATGTGCCTGGAGGCCCCCGGCGATGGGATATGGCGGTGTTTCTAGAGACGGGCCACACAATGAACCCATGTCCATCTTGACTGCCTGTGCCATGTGGTGTGGGCCATATCCGAAGGATGTTCGAATGCTTGTTGAGTTAGTAGATGTCGGATCAACGTGTGCTACGTGAGACGGCGTGCGTGTTGCTGTACAGTTGCCGGAGGAGGCAGCAAGGTAGCCCCCCCCAGGGGCATATTGCACGGGGGAGAGTCCGGGTTCGTAGTCTGCGAAGGGGTCATAGTCGGTAGAGAGTATGTTGGGGCCGGCCGATGACGAAGAAATCGCGGCGAATGGCGCTGGAGCCGCATCCGGGTATCTCCACCCCGGATCGGCCATGGTGTCTGGCGGAGGAAGGGACTTCTTTGCGTTGCGCCTGTCGGCGAGGAAGTTGAAGGATCGGTAAGGGGAGGGCGGGTCGTAGTGGAAGTCGAAGAGACGTGGAGAAGGATAGCTGGCGGCTGCAGCCTCCAACGGGCAACCTGAATCGAAGTCACAGGTCGGTGATCGCGATAACTTTTGCTGTGGCAAGGTCGGCGACGGGATCATTGATGGAGGAGTGAGGTCCATATCGAACAGGGCGGCGACCAAGCTCCCCGTCTGCTCCGAAGCTTCGAGATAGCCTGCTGCCGCGCCCCTGTATCAACCGATCACGGTGGATCAACCGTAAGAGGCGATGTCAGTATCATGGGACCTCTCCGAGCAAGTGGTCAAGGCCACCGGGCAAGCGTGTCTATCTGCGACGGCGTCTTCCCCAGCTCAGAGAGCAACACCGCCGGAAATGACTGGTAAGCAGGGCGGAGATGAACAAGGCGTGCGCCAATCGAGTTCTTGCGGTAGTCTGGATAAGGTCGTTTATTGAAGAACTTGGCGTAAAAGAAAGAGTCAGTCGTACGAGGAAATAAATACACAGGAAGATGAAAGTATATACTATCAGATGGAGCCAGCTTCTTGATGAAGGGCAGAAAATCAGGTCCACGGCAGTGGGTCGACAAAGCTGGGTGCGCAACCTGTCTTGTACTCGTACCTGGACGTGAAGGTTCCCGGGGGGGGTGACGGCCGACTTGTAAGGCATGTATGCGTGGCTGCTGGAAGGATTCGGGCTGCATCGACATGGGGGCCAACAGAGAGTCAGGTCATCAGGATACAAGTCTTGAGGAGGATTGATTGGAGATGCTGGGACGGCACACGACGAGGCAACTCTGGGTCAACCGGAGCCGATTGGGTTCGAGCATGTACTTCGTACGGGCATTTCAAGACATGACTACTTCATACTTTGTGCTTCAGACGTGACAGCAACTCCATGCTTCTCCTGCCAAGTAGGGAGTACGAAGTACTCCGTACCACCGACGAGGACGACGGATGACAGACGACAGACAGACGGGGAGCCCTGTCAGGGCCCTGCCAGGGGGTCCACAGAGAGGTCCGCACAGCCCAGCGAGAGATCTTGGGAGGTGAGCACGTCCAGCGTTTGGTGCCAACGCGCCGATTGGCACCGCTTGGTTGCGCTGTTGGGTCTCTACTCGCGCTCGTGGTCGTAGATAGATTGGTACAGAATGTCGCGTGAGTGGCGCAGAGGCTGACGCCTCACTGTTCCGGAGTGCTGTTCGGAAGACTCCTCTGTCAGACGTCGTGGCCCAGGATCTCGCCCGGCCATCGGTGCGAAGCCATGCTGCTGCCACTGCAGTCGTGGAACCATGCTCTCTCGGGCCAAGTCCCCCGAGGGCCCTGCGTGTAACGAACGGCAAGGAGACGACAGTGACCACAACCAACGGCAGTTGTTGCTAGCTCGCCTCGCTTTCGGCCATGGTCCGGCACCGCGAGACATGGATGCCTTTGGACTCTCGAGCGAGCAGTCAGTCCAGGTCCATGATGCCTGTCCCCCGGACTACAAGTACGGCGACAGAGGCAGAGGGCCCTCGCTGCTCGCCGTCCACTGCCCACTGCCCACTGCCCGCGCAGGCGCCAGTGCTGGCGACTGCCGCCCTGCGTTCTTCAGCGGTTTGGGGGGGCCTCTCGGGGAACCGGGCGATCCGGAGCTGGGGTCGCACGACATGTAAGCTGGAACTTCCTGGTAGGTGCTGTAATACGTTGGTTGCACATAGCACGCCCCCCGGGCTGACAGCACTCGTAATTATGGGCCAGGCGACGAACAGGGCACTGTATGGGTCATGTACGAGTACCACATGTTTGCGGGATGCCTGCCAAAGGTTCCAATGTCGGGTATGAGTTTGCGTGGGTGCCCGTCAGCAAGCAAGCAAGGTGTCCAATTGCAGCGGTTACAGGCACAAGAGGCCAGGGTCTCGGTGGGTAATCCATACTCGTAAGCTCGAGGTAACGAGTACTCATGCATCCCAAGCGAGCCCGGCCTGTCATTTCTCTCCCTCTGTTGGGTCTGTCAGGGGCATTGAGCCTATGGGCACGGATGCTGCCCGGGGTCCGGGGCCCGGGGCCCGGGGGCCCGGAGGTTCGGCCGCGGGATACGTACCGAGGCGACGGTCATGCCAGATCCCGAAAGAAGAGAAGGCAAGACGAGTTGCCAGGCACTGGAAACAGGACCGCACGAGCAGAGCAGCCACGGGTGGCAGCAGGGTCAACAGGAATCTTCAGCCCCCCCGTCTTGGCCCGTCCCCCCACACCCAGCACGTTCAAGGGTTGTGGCGCTACTCGTACTCGTACCTGTTCTTCTGTCGATGCCTGTTGGCGCCAGGGCGAGACTCAAATATCGTACTCCGTACAAACCTGCGGCTTGGCCGGACAGCTCCAAACACTTCGCGCTCGGCAGCAGGATCACTGCCGCGCGGTCCTGGCGATCGGCATTTCCTGTGCTGATTGCCAACAACACCCTCGACTTCCCGACACAGAAACCAACACACCCCAACAATGGCACGTTTGAGCCCCTTTCTCATACCCCCTTCTGTCGAATACGAGTACGAGTAACGTTCTTCCTGTCCCGTACCTGCTTCGTCCGGCCCAAAGGCATCCCTTAGGCGTCCGCCTGCCTGTATTGCTGTTGTTGCCAGCCCGTACTCCGTACTTGGTACGTCGTGCTTGTTCTGCAACCAAGTCGAAGTCGATGTCCAGCATTCAGCAGATCTCACGACACGAGTCAAGGCGTCACAAACGACAGCTTCCGAGCGGGATCGGCCTTGAAGAAATGAGCAGAGTGGTTCCAGCCGCGACACGCGGATGGTTGGCGTGCGCCCCTCCCTGGCCGACCAGGATCTTGGTGTTTGGAGACGCGCGGGGGCGTGCCTCGGACTGTCCTTTTAAGCATTCAACCGTCGACGAGACGGCAAAGAATCCGCGACTCGACGCCGGCCCGGAAGCCATGTCCTGCATCCATGTATTGCGGAGCAGCGCCGGTGCCGACATGGACTTTGGAGGGCCGCAAGTGCCGCGTCTCACGCGATTGACGGTGGTGCAACAACCATCCTTGTGATCGCTGTCGATTGCCACTGTAGACTCTGAGTTCGTGATTGCTGGGTGCTTCCCACTCGCTGGAGGATCCTACCCCATGTACATGTACTTCGTAAGATGGCGTCTCACAAGGAGCCAACCCCAACCAGCCCGCTTGCGCGGACCTGTTCGGCAAATACAAGCGCTTGGCGCCGACATCGATAAAGGTTCGAGGACGGATGACTCGAGCAGGTTGACTCGGGCCTCGGTGTGGATACTACGGAGTAACTGGAGGCAATCCTCACAAGGAACGGACGACGTTACATGTGCCTACAACATGCCAACCCTCAACGATCCATGGGGTCCAGTCCGCGTTCGAGCGCCACGTGGCACGATCCGTACCTCCCAACCTGAACACTCCAGACTGTGTGGCGCGTCCTGTCCCCAGACTCGACCCGCGGCCATGGCCCAGGAAGCGGGTGATTCAGCAATGACAACCCGGCTCCACGGAAGGGAGGGGGGGAGCCACAGAAATCTCTTGAAAGGCGTGGCTTCTTGACAAATGCCCAGCCCTGCAATCCGTAATTAGCAGACGTATCGTGCTGACGGCAGAAGCCTGGAGTCGCGTTGTCGCGACAGCTGTCGACGTCTCCCTTGACGCAAATCCACCTCCGCTCACTGCCTCTTGGCAATCCCCCGTTTATAAATACTACGAGTACTACGAGTACGTACCTCGCCCTCGCCTTGAGCGATCATCAGGAGCTTTGGCCAATCCCTCGCCGTTGAGTCGGTGACTTCTGCATCGGAGACAGCCCGTTTTCTCGTTCCTTGCCGGCATCCCCACTTGCCTCGTCAACCGGGGAGGCCTTTGCGTCACAGAAACGACTCCGTCTCTCTTCGTCTCTTTGTGTGTTTGCCTCCACGTTTGTCTGCAACTCGTTCCAACCAACCCCTTCTGTTGGTGGGGGAGTGAGTTGGTTGCCAAACTTCCCGTGAATCCTCCAACACAAGCATCCTAGGTTCCGGGCCGAGTCCACAAGTTCATCACTGAGCATGACGCCTCCTTTACCCTTTAAAGCAGCAAATGCTCTTCATCATCTTTCACAAAGTAGTCCGTACATGTACGCTACGTCGTCGTCATGAGGTCGCCCCTGAGAGTCCAGGCCCTGATCAGCGGTCTCTTGCATCAGGCCGCGTGCAACTAACTTCCCCCGGCGCAGTCAATAAATTCATTCTGCTCATGTTGTCCATTGTCTATCACTATCTAGATAGCTGTTTGGCTGTCGTCGCCAGCACTCGATCCCGAGGGCATCATATTGTCCTCTCGCGAGTCTTGATGGACATAGTACTTCCTCTGCAGCCCAGATCTGTCAAACTACTCGTCTGCTATGGCAGGCATGGGGAGGGGAGCGCTTTTGAAAATGCTACCTGCATCGTCTGACACGCTGTGCCGCTCGGTAAGCAAGACTCACTCATAGGCAGTGGGGATTAGGTACTAGACCTAACTCTATCGTACTCGTGTGGTTCAGATCAGGGATGCCGCAGGTTCCATGTCTTCACAACGTCCCCGTTGCCATGGACCAACAACAAGCGTGCTCTGGCCTTTGCGGCAATTTGTCTTTCCGTGGAGAGTAGTATCGAACAAACTCAGAGAAAATCTTGATGTGAGTTCGCTTCCAGGGCAGATATCATCCCAGGTCATGTGGAAATTGATCTGGGACACACAGCCCAGGACATTGGGGCAGACTAATTAGAGAACATTCATTGTCCAGGGTTTCGGGCGTACGAGTCCGGTAAGCCGCCGTACCCCGGACCCCTCCCCCCCCCCCTCTCACAAGTTTCAAGAACAAGAACATGACATGTTGCAGAGCAGCTGTGCCACGCAAATGCGGTGTGTTGGCAAGTGTTGGTCGAAATCAAAAGATGTGTGCTCGACTCTGCAGTCTGTAAATAACCCCCGAACCTACGAAGTACTCGGTAGCTAATAATATCCATACCCTGAGCGGTTCGCGGCTTGGGTTACAAGGGTCAACGGATGACAAGGGCCAACGGATGACAAGGGGCCAACGGATGACAAGGGTCAAGCAGCACTCATCCGTGACTCAGCGGCCCGATTCGAACCCGGCACCGAGCAGTTCCCTCTTCACCTCGTCAACCTCGGAGGCGGTGCCACAGACTAAGCCAGCTCTGTCGTCACAGCTCTCCACCGGTCGAGCCAGAATCTCCTCCCCGTCAGCAGGGTCAATGGCCCTCCCACCGGCACACTCCACGACCAGCGCAATGGGACAGAGCTCATACAGACGGCGCAGCTTTGCCTTGCTCGCGGCCGTGACGGGCGAGACGTAGACACCATGGCCCTTGGCCAGCGCGTGCACGACATCCGGCACCAAGCCGCCGCAGTACCTCAGCGTGTATTTCTTGCCCACATACTGCGTGATGAGACGCATGTACGACGGGCTCTCTGCCGCCATGCGGAGGTTGGCAGGGGCAAAGTATCGGGTGGTGAAGGGCGGGTCCGCGAAGCGCACGCTGGACCGGATGACCTGGAATTGGAAGTCTTGCTCGCCAATTCCAATCTCGAGGCAAGCGAGTTCAGCGCCTGCGATGCGCAGGGCCACGATGGCAGTGGTTCGCGGCCCGTAGACGCCTAGGACGGCGGCGACTTGTCTCTCTGCGGGCGGCTGATGAAGCGCCGACGCGCCGTCCCATATGCCGAAGATGGTGCCCACTGTCCAGTTTGGGGCGATGATGGAGCTTCCGTCGACCGGGTCGAAGGCGACGGTGTATTGCTCTGACGATATTCGTACCTCTGCAGCATGGCCTTGATCTTGAGAGTGGATGACGGGCCGCTCTACGGGATCTTCCTCGCTGCTCGCGGCCACCACGGCTGGGCACTTGGCCAGGGCATCTCGGACGAGCTTCTCTGCCGCGACATCGACGTTCAGCTGGTCGTCGCCAAATGCGTTTGCGGTCCCGGTGAGGGCGACGTTGTGCGACGTGCGCAGCGTGGACGCGATGTCGGCGATGCAGTCCAGGAGCGCCGGCAGAACCGACTTGCAGAGCGCCGGACGTCCGACTGACGACAGAAGCTGGTCGAGTTGGGTATCCATGATGTTGGGAGCAATGCGCCTTGAAGACGACGACTGGACCGCGATACTGTCTGAGCTCTTGCCCTAGACGCTCGCAATATTGATAAACAAGGAACGCCGCGTAATATCGTGAGTCGTCTTGGGGATGCTTTGGTTCCCTCTCGACGCAACCTGGAGTGACCGGTTGTTGGGAGGTGAAGGCGAAATTACCCGTCACGATTGTCGTGACTTGTCGCTCTCTCAACGGTCGAGGTATCCACCCTTGCTCACCCCAGTCAGGAACCGCAGAATACCGCGTTTAGGCCCTCGAGAGCCCGCTGAGGGGTCAAACAGACGTCATTGGCATCTGCATCGAGGGCTGGCTTCTCGGCCCTTGCCATTGACTCTTGTGCAGATGAGGCCCGTCCAGGGTGATGTAAGGACATCAGCAACTGAATTGCCTGCCTACACGCCGCTGCCACGTGTTGCGCCTCATGTCGTCCAACCACGTCGTCCCGTGACCTTGACCGTGGCTACCTCAACCACGGCTACTCCAACAATCGCCCGCCCTTGCCCGTCTCCCCTGGATGATGATAGCCTCGCTTCTGCCGTTCCCCTGGCCCCACGGCTGACTCGTGGATCTGGCTGGTAGAGGCGACGGGCACGTCGACTGCAGCGCACCAACCGACGACCCTCTGCCGGGCGTCGGCGACCGTACATTCGCGCGACGACTATTCCACGACCTCGGCCCGTTGAACCACCGCGATGGCAGGCAACGCGCCCCCCGGCTTCGCCATGGCGTCCGCGGAGCACACCTTTGGCGCAAAGTGCCGCCTCGCACCCGTGCCGCGCAAGCCCCACGACGATGGCAAGCCTCTCATCGACGCCCAGTTCTTCTACTCGTCCCTCATTCCCATCGTCGACCCCTTGTCCGCCAGCTCTCCTGCGGGTGCCTCCGACTCCAAGTCGGCCAGACGGCAACTCCGTCCCTTTGGCCGTGGCGACAATAATGCTCTCGAGAAGGCCTGGCTGGGTCTCATGTCAGATAACCACCGCCAGCACCACCAGAGTGCACGGCGCGGACGCGGCCAGACGTCCGCTGTGGCAAAGCCTGCCACGGATACAAGGGCGCTGCTTGTGCAGGCACTGGCACTGCATCATTGGGACAAGCATGGCTCTGGATTCCGCTCCAGGGATGTATCCACGCCCACCATCGATGCCGGCACAACCAGCACAGCGCCCCTGTGCTGCTCCGAGCTCCCCGTCGACGTCTCTGAAGAGCTTCAGAGGAGCTTCTGTAGCCTCCCCAGAAAATCCAACCGCGATCTCAGTATCGAAAAGGTCACCCAGGACGTCGTCGCGGCCATAAGCAACCTGGGCAAGTCTACCTCGGACGCCACGGAGACGCATCGTGGAGTCCCAACAGTCGCCTCGCCCAACTGTCCACGAGGTGAGTCCACCATACACTCCGCACTTCCTGGCAGTTTGCCACAATCGAAGCCCCCAGTGGTCAGCGGCAAGGAGAATGACCCGAGTCACCGCCCTCTTGAGGGCTTGTCCGAATCCAATCGACGCCCGCGATCAACATCGCAACTGACAAACGGCTCGTCTCGCACCCAGACCCCGAGCAACCTTCGAGGCCCTTTCCGCCTTCCCGTTGGCGATGACGGCATCTCTGGCAAGCCGTTTGTCCGCGTGCGAAGCCTTGATACACAGCCACCACCTGGGCTCTCATCACTTCCCCGCAATATCAGCCCAGCGTCGGAGAGGCCACCCCCAGACAAGGGCGATGGCCACGCCGAGACTTTGGAGGATGCTACAGGCCGGATGCCTGGGCCCGTGGATACACTCAATGCTGGCAAACATGACAGAAATGACGTCGAAGTCGCTGTTGGTGTGTCTCGTTTGCACAAAGTATCTCTCCCAATGCTGCAGATGAAACCCATTTACTGGTCTCCGGTCAACGACGTCGCAGTCGTGACGAGGGCTACGTGGTTTTACAGGTCAGTCAGTACTTACCCGACACCTGGCGTTGGCCTTGCTAATGGTCGTTTAGAAATACAATGATGCCGGTGGCGCCAGCTGTGGCGAACCAGCTAGAAGCTGGATACCACGAGCTGCGGCCATGGTCAGAGACTTGGAGCGACGAGATTAGATGTGCCATTGATGTCGGCCCGCTGGGGGAGGGGAAGGTTTCACACTGGCTATGGCCCCAGGATTCGAGCCAGTCGTACTGGAGCAAGAAGGATGACCCGGACCCTGTCATTCCGTCCGACCCCTTCTGCGCAGCGCGTTGCTTTCAAGGCGAGGCCGCTGCACAGGGATCCATCGAGCTTGCTCTGGAGGGGGCGGCGACCGCGGGAGAGTCGCCAAACCGCCCATTTGCGAACTACCAGGTCATTTACAAGAACGAGACACAGGCATTCCTTCTGAAGCCAAGCCTGAAGCCTTCAGCTTATTACGGAAGGAAACCTGTGCTGAAAATTATGAGAGGCTTCACGGTTGGTGTTCCCGTCATCAGGGGTTTCGACCGACAAACGTGGGACCGCATCCATGACAAGGCGCAAATGCCAAACAAGCCGGGTGCATCTGCGGCCGGGGACTCTCACGAAAGCAGCGGCCCCGGTGTGTGCCTAGCATGCAAAGCTGACAAGGATCGCGGCCAAGTTACTGATCTCGTCCTTGTCGCCCATGGAATCGGCCAAAAGTTTGCCGAGAGGGTGGAGAGCTTCCACTTCACACACGCCATCAATGGATTCCGACGCGCCGTAAACATAGAAATGGGCAACCCGGCTGTGCGGCAGATTCTCCGCGAAGACCAGAACGGCCTCATGATTCTGCCTCTGAACTGGAGAATGGGATTATCATTTGAAGATGGCGGCCCTCTCCGCGAAGAGGACAAGACGGAGTATACCCCCGAGTCATTTGCGCTAAAGGACATCGAGCCGGACACCATACCAGCCGTCCGCAGCATGATTTCAGATGTCATGTTCGACATTCCGTTCTACATGTCCCACCACAAGAGCAAGATGATCAAAGCTCTCGTGTCCGAGGCGAATCGAGTTTACCGCCTCTGGTGTCGAAACAATCCGGGCTTTTCTGACAAGGGACACGTCCACCTCATCGCACACTCGCTTGGGAGTGCCATGGCCTTGGACATCCTGTCACGCCAGCCTACGAGTGTGCCAAGGTTGGACCTGTCCAGCCCGGAGCCAGATATAGACTTCTTCGAGTTCGACACGAGGAACTTGTTCCTCCTAGGCAGCCCGGCTGGGTTTTTCCTTCTGCTGGAGCGAGGCGCCCTCATGCCTCGACGTGGACGGCGAAAGCCTGGTGCTGATCCTGGTGATGTTGCGACTAAGCATGTTGTGGGAGAGGCGGGCACGTTTGGGTGTCTGGCGGTTGACAACATATACAATGTCTTGGCAAAAGAAGACCCGATTGCTTATCTGCTGAACGGAGCCGTGGACCCGACCTACTCGACCAGCCTCAAACCGGCGTATGTCCCGAGCACCTCCGTCTCCATCCTCAAGTCTGTTGGAGATGCCATGCGCCACGTCGTGCCGGGCATATCGCCAGCCCCCGGCCCTCTTGCCATCGAACCCGAGCGACCCTCCACCGTCCGCCTCCCCTCCCAGCTGGAGCTCGAGGTCCACGACTTCTCACGTGAGGAGATTGCTGAGAAGAAGGCCTTTCTGCTCAACGACAACGGACAGATAGACTGGTTCTTGAGGTCTGGGGGCGGCCCGCTCGAGATTCAGTATCTCAACATGCTGAGTGCGCACTCGAGCTACTGGTATAACCAAGACTTTATCCGCTTGCTGTGCATTGAGATTGGGAGAAAGCCTGGCCGGAAAAACACGCTGCCCGCGATGAGGGCCGTCAAGGCGACGAAGCGCTTCTCTCCAGCGAAATAGGAGTTGGAGGAGCTCGACTGGCTAGTGTTTTACATCCTTCTTGTCTTGGTGTTTTCCTGCTCATTAGTCAGCGAAGGTGTTGAATTTACGGTAGAGCTTAACGTACCCCGTACGCCTTTGAGCGAGGTATGGTGCTGTCTTGCTGCACTTGCTTTACATTGTACTCGTACACACGAGAATGAGGTTTTGGATAGATACCCAGTTGCATACTACATTCAACTCGATGCTAGACGACTGGTGCAATACAATAAATCTTCTCTAAAATCGCACCAAACCGTCCCTATGTGCCTGCTATGCCTGTTGATACTGACCATATATGGTCCCTCCATATGTACGTGTGAAATCTTTTAGAAACCGTCCAACTCCATCATCTCCTGATCCAATGCCTCGTCGTCGTATTCGTAACTTGTCACGGCGGCAATATCCTGCGCCGTCGGATTGCGCGCCGCCTCCTCCTCCTCGTGCCTCCGCTCCATGTCCATCTTCTTCCTGTGCTCCCTGAGGTCTTCGTACCCCCAGGTGCTGATTCCTTCCTGGTCCTTGGCTCGGAACGGCTGGGCCATTGTCCTCAGAAATCGTCTGGCACTACTAACCGCCATGTCGGTGCTCAGGTTGACGTCGGCGTCGAGGAGACCCTGGTTGATCCACTTGGGCAACTGTGTCCTCTTCTTCTGAAAGCGGCGATCGGCGAGGACCATGATGCCATAGTCATCCTTGCCTCGCAACACTCGACCCAGACACTGCGCAGCGTGGCGCATAGCGTCGAAGGACAAAAAGTCATTCTCCTTGATGCGATACGTCTCTCGCAGGAACTCGAGCCTGGCCTTGAGGATTCGGGACTCCGTGTACTGGAAGGGGACGCCAATGCACAGCACAGTTCGGCCGTATTGGTGATTGAAATCGATGCCTTCTGAAACCTTCCCTCGGGCGACACACAAGAGAATTGCGCCCCTTCCGTTGCAACAGGCCGTCCGATATGTCTCGAGGGCTAACGATGTCTCTTGCGCATCCGGAGTCTCCACCAATATCAGCTTGTACTTCCAAACCTCGTCGAGAATCCCCATGCCCTGCCACATGCTSATAATGGACTCCATGTAGAGGTACGACGGGAAGAAGACGACCAAGCCATCAGGTGTGATCTTTTCAAACTCCGTCAACAGGGTGCCGTAGTTCCGGACCACGCTAGGTTCGTTCCGGACCTGGAAACTGGTTGATATGGAAGCCTGGTCACTCCCACGAGTCACTATCATGGGCAAGAATGACCTTCGTGCTAAGGTCATGCTGTACGACTCTTGAATCACCGTTGAAAAGTCTAGCATCTTTGGGTACATCTCCAGAGGGGAGATGGTACCTGACGTTATGATGACCGAATAAAACCTTTCAAACACTGGCCGGATGGCAATGGCCGCATCGAGACAGGTGAAATGTAGGATGGGGTTGGGGATCTCGGCAGTGTCTGATTCGTAGGGTTCGAGAATAAGTAGGAAGCCTTTCTCGTAGGTTGCCACCAAGGTCGCAAACGTGGCCACTTCCTGCAATGGCTGGTAGTCCTCAATATTCGTAAGCTCCAGTGTCCGTACGAGAGACGTCAAGCGCTCCGCACAGAATCTGAGAGGCTTCTTCTCGATGAACGTATGCTCCTTTAGGTGGGCGAGGAATGATGGCGGCGTTTCCGAAATGACTTGGCGAACTTTCATACGAGTCTACATCAAGTTAGCGTCAGCCTCGAGGGTGAAGACCTTCCAATGGGGGTTAGCAGACCTTGAGGTACTCAATAAACCGCTTCAAAAATGCCACAAAGTGCTCTGCTCGCCGAATATTGCCCGGCACAGCTTCCTTGAGTAGGTCCTCGGGTAGAGCTACAGCAAATGTTAGCCTCGTCAAACCGTGATGAATTATGGGATCGCCTTACCGGGATTGGACATAAACGCATCCTCTTGGCGCGCCTCATCCGCGTCCCGAAGCCCTTGGACGAGCTTTTGGTATTCGTTCTGGAGCTGCTCCTGATCCGTGTCCCGCATGTCGGCGATTCTCTGCTCCAGGTTTTGTGCCCCTCGGGTTGCTTTACGCAAAGAATCCTCTGTGATGTCCGTGCTCAGAGCCTCGATACAGACGTTGTCGATGTTGTGTGCCTCGTCGAAGACCACGATGCAGTCTTTGGAGAAGTCTCGCGAGACCCGCTCGGCGATTTTGGGATCTAAAAGGTAGTGATATGAGAAGATGACGACGTTGCAGTATTGCATCTGGTGAATCGTGGGTTAAATTACAATTGCGCTCCCGAGAGACAGTAGGCTTACCATGCGTCGTGCTGTGAAGTACGGACACTGCTTGTGTTCTTCTCCGTAGCGAAGGATCCCGTCAAAAGTCCAGACTCCGTTGGGGATCAGGTTATGAGGCTCTAGGAGGTCGAGGTTCTGCAAGTCCAGAGTCAGCCTGACTGGAGCAGGGAGGCAAGGGTGGAGTGGCTGTCGTACATCGTGATAGACGCAGAGGTCGACGTTCTCTCCTCGGTCTTTCTTTTCCTTGACAAAACCTGCTGTTAAGCTCCTGCACCGAGCGTCGACAACGGAACCACTCTTCTCACGCTTTACCGAGGGATGAAGGCATAGGTTCTTTCGACTGGAGAGCCCTAGCCCTCGAAAATCTTCCTCATATCCTAGCTGCTCCGAACGGTACTTCATCAGCGACTCCAGCTCGACCAGACCCTTCTCGATCTCGGACATTGTCCCTAGAGTAGACGTTAGAGCAGCGTCACAAGAGCTCAGGATGAGGAAGTTGAGACCAACGTGAGCAGTAAATGAGCTTTCGCTTCTCTGGCATGTTCTGTTGGTACGCGACGATGAGGGAGAGCAGAGACACCGTCTTGCCGGTCCCGGAAGGCATTTCCAGGACGCAGTGACCACCGGCGTCAAGGGTCTCTGATCGGACGCCGTTAGCATCAACGGCATTTACACAGCAGGAGAGAATGCGACTGGGGGAACGCATAAAACGTACTTTTGAGATCGCACATGTAGCTGGTGAGTGCGAGAACTGATCAGCTTGGGCCACTACGAAAGAAGCCACGGGAATGCTGTACTCACGCATATTGCTCTGAAGGATTGACAAGTCAGTGACGGATTCACGACGAACGACGATGGGGCAGCGGCACAAACCTGGGTATATCCGTGGGTACGGGAACAGGACGGGGAGGCCACTGGCTCAAGATTAGCCCAAATTTGGCAAAAGGAGCGGAATTCAGGCCTCTTACTCGATGGTGAACCTCATGTTGACGAGATTCGCAGGGCTGGAGTTGCCCTGGGGAGCTGTAGGGTTTCTGTGATGAAGGTGCTCGGCGGCTTGGTTAAGGTGACGTGAACGAGAATTTGGAGCTTCTGGAAGCTGGAGCCAAATGGTCGCGAGATCACGTGACCAGAAGTTCCATCTCCAGCAACCATGTACGAAGTACGAAGACTTATCTGCTCCGTGCTCAATACGAATGTGCAGAATGCGGGGGTTTGCGCTCAGCGTCTTGGAGAAGAACTAGCTCTCTAACTCGACGTATATTTGCTCGAATTGATTTGCACATACTTCGTAATATCGAATCCGTGGTTGTGCTACAACAAGCCCACGGGCCTAGGCGCAAGCGCATGGCAGCCCTGGTCGTTCCATGAGCTTTGAACTTGCATCGGCGAGCTGGGTGGGCCTGGTCGTGTGTGCGTACTCGTATGGCATGGGTGGGAGCAATTGCCGTCGGTCTGCAGACCCTACGACCGTAATACAGGCACGAATACAGCCACACGTTTGACGACTCTAACCTGTTGCTTGGGTACGGCAAAAGGGCCGACGCGAGACGTGGCACGACGGCGTTATCAGCCTGTCAGCTCAGTACAGACACACGGCCTGGACTTGGATAGCTACATATCTACGAGTATTATTCCGACTCGTTGGAGGGAAAGGGCCCAGGTTCCTTGCGGCGGTTGGCCACCCTGGTCCATGGCATGCTCGATGTTGGCGAGACGAGGAGAGCGGATGTGGATGGGACCCGCAGGGCGCTAATGCAGGTATCTGGTTAGGTGACGGGAGCGCTTCCAGTACTTCGTACGAGTACTCGTAGGCGAGTAGGCATGTACCATCACTGCCGGCGGGGGCAATGCATGTTGAATGGACAAATGGGTGCGAACAGGCCTCTGGTTTGAAGCAAATGCATTGGTGCGAAGAGGGCACAGCTTTCGGTGCGTTGGAGGCTCGCTTCAACCACCCGGCGCAAGGCGCTATTTTGGGAGCGCCGCATGGCCATTGGCGGCTGCAGATCTCATGCCACCATCAATTGATTCATCAATCGCATGCGGCAGTGCAGAGCGCGGCTCGGGCTGTCCAGGGCCAAGGCAGTCGTCCTCCGTTCGCATCTAAACTTTGAAGCCCAAGGCATCTCCTCTGCCTCTCACCGATGCCAGGGCTCGTCCCGTTGATGATGCGACCTGACGAGGCCAGTGGACCCAGGGCCGCTACCCCGCCTCCGCGGTGGGCGGGCGGTGGCCAAATCAGCGGGCTAGCGGCCCTACATAGGGCCCTAGCGCAGTGGCTGACTGGCTGGAACCGCCGCCGCMGTGCCGTCGATTGGCCCAGGGCGTCGGGCCCCCGCGTCAACCCATGTCGCTGGAGTCGCTGGTCGCTGCCTTATCATCCAATCCATGGCGACGCCCAGCGGCATCACATCAATCAAKCACATCTGGGCAAGCTGGGGCAAGCTGGGACAAGCTGGGACAGCCCATGAGTTGAGATTGCATCGTCCGTGATACACCCCCGGTCTGGACACGGCACCCCGAGCCAAGGTCAAGACAGGGCACCCAAGCTGTCGATTGGCACTGGAGACCTCCGTCCCATGCGATCCCTCCCTAATACCACCACACSACACCACACCACATCACATCAAACCACACACCAACTGCCAGCTCTCTACTCGTCCTCCTACTCGTACTTCTCCTCTCCCCCGTCGGGCCCACCGTCATCCATCACCCCCGCTGGGCATCTCGTTCCGTCACGCCCACGCCCGCGTCTGGCTGTATCTTGCTTCAACACCATCTAATCGGCTAGCTCGCATCTCGACGCTGGCATCGAAGCCAGACCTTGTCGTACGAGTTACGAGCGGTGCAAGCCACCGATTCGACGTGAGTCCCAATCAACGAGCGAACCCCTCACCTGTCTCTGGTCGCCTCGTGCCTCGTGCCTCGTGCCTCGTGCCTCGTCTTTCGCCTGTTCGCGCCTGCGATTTGCGTGGCCCGGCTCCGGAGCCGCCTCTTGTGTGTCAAGCTCCGCCAGCATTTCCACCGGGGCTCTTCGCTTCTTCCCCTCCTGAATTGCCTGCCTATCCGCCATATCCTCTCTCTTGTCTTTCGTCTTGTCGATCCAGGCATGGGCTCTTCGATCCTGCCCCGAGCAGCAGAGAAGCCGCGCGCGTCGTTCCGCCCGCAACCCGTCCGCCCCTCCTCCGCTTTGCCCAAAAGACCACCAGTCTGACTCTCCTTGTTGGCTGTTTCTAGCTCCCCGCGGCTAATTGATGACACGGCGAGCCTTGGATTGCATCAGACGACTTCTTCGAGCATCTGGTACTTCATCATACATTACCTTGCTTTATCCAGCGCCCCAATCATCTTACTCGCCCCTCTCCTCCATCAAGCCCAACTCGGCCGACCATCTCGACCAGTACGCTCGCCGGCTGCCACCCTCGCCCATCATGGCTACCATGGCCCTGCCGAGACCTATTCCCCCCCATAGTGCCGCGTCCGACATGACCTCGCCCATCACGCCGCCGCATACTCTCCAAGACGTCGGCCCATCGCAGTCGTGCGCTGCTCCGCTGCCCAACAAGCACATCCCCGTCTGCCCTACCGGCCCGTCCAAAGCCAATGACATCGATACGCCGCCTGCGTCCCCCAAGAGCACCGATGAGGTCCAGCAGAACTCCTTGCTCTACCCCCCGGAGGGCTATGTGCGTGTCGATGCCGGTCATCTGTCCATATACGATGCCAGTGCCAGCCAAGTCGCCCAAGCCCTCGACTTTGCCGCCAGACAGCCTCTACCGCCACCCTCGCTGGTCTTTCCATGGCTGCACGGCCTGCACCCAAACAACCAGATGCAACAGGCCTTCTTCATGGGCCGCCGCCGGTCCCCCAGAAAGACGCCGTCCTGTCTCAGAGGCGTCACCCTGGTAAAGGCCGATGGAGATCTCAGTGTGGGGCGCCTGAAGGGCGCAATAGCTCCGGATGAGTTCATGTGCCCGGGCTCCACTCCCGGCTTCATCGAGGCCGACCCGGCGGATGGCTTCTCCGTCCGCAATTTCCAGATCCAGCCAGCCAAGGTCGCGTTTACCTCAGACATCATCGTCTACGGTGATGACCTCGCCCAGAACCGTAGCGTCGCTTGGGACATCGCAAGTGCCCAGGCGCGGTGGCGTGAGCTGCACGTGGCCCAGGGCGCCACGGTGCCCGAGTACAACACATTCGTCTGCACGAGTACGCTCAGGGACTTTGAAGAGGATCATGACGACCTCGTCTCAATTGACGCTGCTGGAAATTCGACTGGAAAGGTCCTGGATTTCGTCCATCAAGAGCGGAGAGAGATGTGGGACATGACAGAGGCCTCTGAGATATCTCGAAACGTTTTCATGGGTCCGACGCCGGAGCCGGGTAGCGCTGAAGAACAAGAATTTGACCTATTGATTGAGTGCAGCGATTTGGGTCGGTTGAACCCGGCTGCGTTGCAGTTGATCGCCGAGAGTTTGGACGACGCCGTCACCCAGTCATTCCTTGACTTCCCTTCGTCAGGCAGCATCTTACCTCCAACCTGGTCGCACGAAGAGGCTGACGGCATCCTCAAGACTTGCCGGTGGATGTACCACCTATCGCACGGCACCTGCCCAAAAATGGACGCCGTCTCTGGCGTGGATCGTGATGGAGACTCGCCGATGCCGCCCGAACGAGCGGCATCGCCCCTACATTCCCGGCCGTGAAGGATACTCATCCACTGTGCCGATGGATACACCGAGTCAACCATGCTGGGCATTGCCTACTTTAGCTACAGCACAGGCCGGCCGGTGCCGGACGCGTGGCTCCATCTCCATACATCCAAGCATCGCAATTTCTTCGCCTACCCGACGGATGTGGCGTTGTTGACCGCTATAGCGCCTCGCCTGCTGCACGAATCTCCCGTCTGTGCTAGCCGAACCTTGCAAGACATCACGAATGCCATTAAGAATGAACCGTCATGGCTGCCGGGTCTGGACGGCTCTTTCCCAAGTAGGGTCTTGGACTACCTGTATCTTGGCAACTTGGGGCACGCCAACAATCCAGATCTTCTCAGGGAGCTTGGCATCAATCAGGTCCTCAGTGTCGGGGAGACCGCCGCATGGAGAGACGGCGACATGGAGGAGTGGGGCCCGGAGAATGTGTGCGTGGTTCAGGGGGTACAGGACAATGGGATTGACCCGTTGACAGATGAGTTTACTCGATGTCTCGAGTTCATTGGTGAGTTATCTCACGCCGAGCGGCAGTCAATTCGTACAGGACCATGTCTGACCAGCTCTGTCGACAGAACGGGGAAGACGCAACGGTACGGCCACTTTGGTCCATTGCCGAGTCGGCGTTTCACGGAGTGCTACAATTTGCATTGCTGAAGTCATGCGAGCTTTTGGCATGACCTTCCCGCGCGCCTATTGCTTTGTCAGGGCCCGACGGCTCAACGTCATCATTCAACCGCACCTGCGCTTTGCCTACGAGCTATTGCGATGGGAAGAATGGCTCCAACGAAACGGCGACTCTAATGGCCCGGCGAAGAGAGAGCTAGAATGGGGAGAGATTTCCCGCGAGATCGCGCTCATGAATCGGCCATATTCCAGGTGACAGAAGTCGGAGCCTACTTTGGTCATGTCTGGTCGCAGGAGTCTGTGGCCAGAGGGTTTTTGCATACACATGTGCTAAAAATTACTCGCTTGCGATGCTGTTTTGGATGACATCGTTTTCGTGCTCCGACTTGGCGGACACCCAACATGCTTTGAGGTCATTATTATGTGGGAGAAACACGGCAGGCATGGCGTCAGACCCGAGTCGATAATCGCACTGGCGGCTTTGGATGGATAGCAACACTGGGGTATTGGCGTTCTCTGGCTTGAAACGGGTTTGATATGTGGGCACCCTGTATTTTGTTTTCATGGATCTTGCAGTTGGACCTGTGTGTTACGAGGGCGCATGATGAATTGTGATGACGAGAATCAGACTTGAGCGTCTTTACCCTGAGTTACGTGCACGTTGTTGGACATGTCCCAGGAATGCTAGTTTTAGCATGTGAAAGCAAGACCCGGTGACCGACCGATGCCAGCTGGGCTCGTAACAAGTTTTCAGTATACAGGGAACATCTGGGCAGTCAAATATCCTCTTGAACGTCCAAACGGGAGCTGAGGATGATAAAAGGAGACTTGGTGGCCTCGTAATCGTCTAGAGTGACAGATATAACAAAATCAACCAGAAACAGGAAGGGGGGGGAGGGGGGG
>LFRF01000005.1:322932-452392 GCA_001189435.1 Tolypocladium ophioglossoides CBS 100239
ACCAAAGAGTTGAGACCACATCATACCGTTGGGTTACTCACACCATGGTCCTCAAGAACTCGTCACCCCTCCGTGCACCAGGGAGGGGGAAAAGGAGGGGGAAAGTCTCCAAAACGCCTGCTCTATGAAACAATTAGGGGTTTTCGAATGTCTGCTCGCACCGCCACGGTGAAAGTTGCAAAAGGACTCGGGTGGAATCGACGTTTAGCCCCCATATGTTGATGCATCGTTCTTATCGTCCCCTTCCAAGACCCTGATTTCCACGTTAGTTTCATAAAGGGTGGAGAGCCGGGTCCAGCTAGTGGGTGTAGACTAACGAGAACTGCTTCACCAGATAGCCCTCTCCGCCGTTCTCCATGTCGATGTTATAGACATAGAAGCCGCCGTCGCTTGTCACGACCATGACTTGTGGACTACTGCTGCTCATTGCCACGACACTGCGCAGTGGGCCCGCCGGTGTCCCTCCTGCTAGGCGGGCGGGCCCCGCTGAAGTTGCTGATTTGGGAATCTTGATGTATGCAAAGTCCCTCAACGGCTCCCACATCTCCGTTACCGACTGCGGTAGATACGACCCAACGACGCCGGCGACACCGCGGCCCACAATCTGCGAAGAGCGCCGAAGCATGTTGCTAAATGACCCACTTTGTCTCCGATGACCCTGACCCTGCTTGTTCCCACCGGCAGGGCTGTTTCCCGTCGTGAGTTCTGCGGCGTCGCTTCTTGGGGACTCGGCCGCGCTGTTGCCTGGAGAGTCGGCATCCTCGTAGCTCCGGGCGCGTGACCAGCGATCCTGCCTCGGGGAGCCTGGTGGCTCTATGGGAGCTCCCGCAGCAGTTGTGTTGCCTGGAGGGGCCCCAAGACGGAAGATGTGGACAGTATCTGAAGTGGAAGAGACGCAGAGCAGCGTTGAGCTGAGGTTGAAAGACATGCTGTAGATGGTCGAGGGATATGTTCCGCGCCTAAACTGGTATAGTTTCTGGCCTCGAGGAACCGAGAAGACTCGAATGATGGTACCCGTCTCGCTGGCCGTAGCGAGCAGCGTCCCGTCGTTATTTAGACATATGCAACACAGGGGCGATCGATGCGCCTCGATAACATTGACGGCCTTGAGGGTCAGGGTATCGAAGACGAGAACCTCGCCGGATGTGGGCGCAACGTATGTGGACTGGGGCGGGGCGTGAGAAGGTCGTCGAGCGTCCGAGTCCTCGCGAGGCTTGGGGAGGGGGTACGCAATGAAGCAATTCTCGGACGATGGCGACAGCGCGCAGATGGCCGATGGGTTCGGAGATGAGGGGATCGTGTAAAGAAGGCTCATGTTGCTGATGTCGTAGAGGTAGATCTCTTCCTCCAAGACTACAGCGAGTCGCTTTCGATTCAGTCGCACGCCGAGGACGGCGGAAGGGAAGGTAAGCTCGCAAATTACGGATGCTCTCTGAGAAACACAGGCTGGTGAGCGACGTACAGGCGGGGATGAAGGGTGAGAGGGTACCTTTGTGTTCTGTATTATCAGGTGGCGCGGGGAGAGGATGAGAGCGACGAGAGAGGTTGAGAAAAGCATCTCGATGATGGCGATGTTGCCGTCATCGCTGCTGAATATTCTGGAGAAGGGATCAGTGTGGTAGATGCGGAACCCCTTGGACGTTCCTGCAAGGCCAGAGTCAGCGAGATCGAATGTAGGGGAGACGCGGTAGGCAACCCACCAACAGCGAGGCAGCTGTGGTCCTGGTTGAAGGTGATAAAGTTGAGCGACGGGGTCGCCATGTCGGACGTCCCCCAGCACAAGGGAACTGGAGGAGTCGAAGCTGGCGCGCGTGGGTGCGGATGCGAACGGGGACGGGTAGCTGCCGACCAGCAGGCGTCGTCGTCGGTCTTGGAGTCGAGAGTCGAGAGTCGGGACTCTTGACTATTGACTCTTGACAGCCGGCCGCCGTTCGTTCCGTCCACCTCGAAAGCAGACAGTGTCGAACGCAATGGGCTGCTGAGGCTCTAGCGGAGGAGAATCTCGTATGGGGTACTTCGTACGAAGCACAGTTGGATGAAGAAGCGCCGAACGGAAGAGGGGAGGACGGAGAGAAAGGCTGGGGAAACGAAGCTTGGAAGGCTGGAGCGCCACAGTGGAAGAGATGCGGGATGGCGAACCGCCACTTTCAGTGGAGCAAGCCTGCTCCTTGGGGGGGTTGATGGAGCCACACCCGCCCATGAAGCACCCACGATCGATCCAGACGAAAATCGGCCAGAAAAATTTGCCCGAGAAGAGCCAACAAACACAAGCACACCGACAAGCAGCCATCTTCGAGGAACCCCCGGCCGATTTTGGTTCTCCCCCAAAATACTGAAAAAGCTACAAGACCATCCTGCCTCATGACGGTGCACAAGGCACCCGTCTGGTCGTCGATCGCAAAACCTTGTCAAAGGTCTCGTGAAGACAAGCATGGCGGCAGAAATACCACGCCCAGGGCCGCCAGCCAGGTCACAAACTCTGGACGACCTCATCATGGGGGTAAGTAGGTGTCTGCCTTTGCCATAGTCATTGCTGCTGCTTGCTGCTTGCCCTGCCATCTGATCAGCTACCTCTCCTTCACACTTATACACCTCAGCTAACTGCCTCTCACAGACAAATAGCAGCAGCATAGTCTCCAAGAGGAGTGTCGAGCGCCTGTACTACCCCGACGAGCCCCATTTCTTCCGCTACTTTGTGAAAAGGTTCCAGAGGAGGTCGCCGCTCATCAACCGTGGCTACTGGCTGCGGCTCAGGGCCATTGATGTCGTCGTGCGTCAGTTCCTTACGCGACGCTCGGCAAGCAAAAAGGTCGTCATCAATTTGGGGTGTGGCAGGTGAGAGCTTTCGCACGGTGCCCGCCAGTCTTCGGCTGCCTAACTCTTCTCCTTTCTGCTCCAGCGACGTCTTGCCGTGGCAATCTCACGCACGTCATGGCTCGGCGTGTGATGGCGTGCTCTTCGTGGATATTGACTATCCCGACCTCATGCTCAAGAAGCGTACCATTGTCCTGGAAACGCCTCAGCTGCGAGAGCTGCTAGGTACCGACTTCAGGGCCAGCGGGTCGCATGAGGACCTGATACTGCTCAAGAGCGAGCGATACTGCCAACTAGGATGCGACCTGCGGCASCTGGACAAGGTCCATGCCACGCTGGAGACATTCCTCCCCCTGGCCGAGTGCGAAATTCTCTTCGTGGCCGAGGTGTCAGTAACGTACATGGACACGCACTCCGCCGACTCCCTTATTCAGTGGGCGAGCTCTATTGGCAAATGTGAGTCTTAAACTCCTGGACTGAGCCCTCGATCTGAGCCTCCACATTGTGCAGAGAAGACGCGCTGATCAGCGCAGCCGAATTCTGTCTTCTGGAGCAAATCCTCCCACATGGGCGAGACCATCCTTTTGCAAAGACCATGCTCAGTCATTTTGACAAGCTGAAAACGCCACCCAAGTCAGTTGGCCAATACCCAACACTCGAGAGCCAACGAGATCGGTTCCAGAGCCGGGGATGGCGGCGTGTTGACATATGGGACTTGTGGGAGGCTTGGTCGAGTGATTACTTTCTCAGCAGCGCCGAGAGGTCTGCCCTGGACCAACTGGAACCCTTTGACGAGTGGGAGGAGTTTATGCTCTTCGCCCGGCACTACTTCATCATCCATGCCTCGGCCACTCAAGTAGATGGACAGCGGCCATCGCCGACTTGGGCCGCGAGGCCCAAACCAGACCACTCCGGAGCAGACGTTGAGGTAATGTGCTACCAAGAGAATGCCCCGAGGCGACGGTTTGGAGACTCCTTGGTGATGTCAAACTCCATGGGAAGGCGGTTCGCCGTGCATATGATGGGGTCCGGAACCAAGAGTAGAACAGATACCTACGATGTCTATTCCCTAGGCCGACACAACGACTCCCCGAAGCTACCGTTGACTGGGCCACTTCCTCGCATGTGCTACACGGCGACGGATCTAGGCGACTTCGGTGTCCTTCTCGTGGGAGGTAGGGGCTCGCCAAGTAGCGTGTTTTCGGACTGCTGGTTCTTTCTCAGAGGGGCCGAATGCACCTGGCAGTCAACCTGGAGGCTTCCGGTGCCACTCTTCAGGCATTCCGCCATTCGATTGAAGGGCTCGTCTCTTGCCCTTGTCATAGGCGGCAAGACTGGTCCCTCCAATATTTCGGAAGACTGCTATGTGTTTGACCCAGAACGTGGTTGGCTCAAATGTCAGGCCCTGGGTTCTAGACCTCGCCCGGCATTTGGGGCCATTGTGTGCAGCTCGACCCAATCCAGTAACAAGGAGGGTGTCTTCCATGGACTGGTAACAGGCGGAATCGGTCAAGACGGTCGCATACTCACCGAGAAATACTCATGGTGCCTCGACACAAACGAGCCCCAGGTATGTCTTCTTCAGTCACCCGAGCTCTGAGAGAGCCTTTTACTCCCGGTTTTCGTTCTTGTCGTCTCGGCAACGCTACAACCGCTAACTATCTGGCAGCCAGCAATAGAGTTCGAGATGGCTACGCCTGATCCGAAAAATGAAGATGATCTGTCACTGTTTGGTGCCAAATGCGTTGAGCTAGGTTCTTGCACAGTGGTGTGTGGCGGCATGAGCCAGGATGCGTCGTCTCAAGGCTGTTGTGCTATGGCAGTTACCGTACAAGACGGAGGATCTTACACAGCTCTACAGCTCCACCCCAAAGCTGAGGGTGCACGGATGCCCTTCATGATTGGATCTTCCGTCATCCCGTCTAACAGAGGCGTGGCGGTTGTCGGCGGCGGAGCTACCTGCATCTCGATGGGAACCTTTTGGGAGACGGGTGTTTACAGCATCACGATTCCCGACCAGCTCTGGCAACACACCAGTGAAAAGGCTTCAAGTAGTCAGACTGCTGGCATTGAGTACATGGAGTCTCACAAAGTCGTCAGTAGCACCAACGGTGACAATAGACCCTCCGAAACGTATGCTGGAAAAGCAACCGTAACCCCGATTCCTCGAATAAACATCAGCTCAGAGAAAGCATTCGACGAAGTCCTTCGCCATGGGCGGCCCGTTATTATAGAGGGCCTCGAACTAGGCAACTGCCTGCAGAGGTGGGCCTCGGAATACATGGTGGAACGCGTCGGCGAGCGTACAGAGGTGAGTCTTCGTCGGAGCGGTTTCGCGATGGCATCAAGCTGACACGGGTAGTTTGTGGTGCACGAGTGTAACAAAGATACGGACAAGATGGACTTCAACTCAAAAAACTTTCGCTACGTCACCGACTCGTTTGGGAACATCATGACAAAGATTCAAGCTGGGGGCAGGGTGTACCTGCGATCACTGTCGCGGGAGAAGCCGTCAGAGCAGCCGGCAAACATTGAAATGGATTTCCCACGACTGGCAAAGGACTTTTGCTTGCCCCAGGAATTGGACTACATCAGGAGGAACCTGTTTAGCTCCGTCCTGAGAGTCTCGGGCAGGGTAAATATGTGGCTTCACTATGACGTAAGCCCCCTCTCACTGCTCGTTCAGCCAACGGCTGGTAATCCATACCGCTTCATGTCACTGACTGGGCTTATGATCATGGTCTGCAGGTCATGGCCAACGTCTATGCCCAAATCGTCGGCCACAAACGCATGATCCTCTTCCCACCGAGTGACGTGACGCACCTGTCGTTTGCGCCGGGAGCGTCCAGCTCAAGCCTCGACGTGTTTTCAAAGCTCGACTCTCCGTCATTGGCGGCAACGCGTCCGCACGAAGCTGTGCTCAAGCCAGGAGATGTACTGTTGTTGCCGGCGCTGTGGCTTCACACGGCAGCGCCGACGTCGGACATGAGCGTCGCGGTCAACGTCTTCTTCCGCGATCTTGAGAGCGGATACGCCGTGGGCCGGGACGTGTACGGCAACAGGGATCTGGCGGCATACGAGAAGGGCAGGCTGGACGCGGCGAAGATAGCCAAGGGCTTCCAGCAATTGGGGCTCGAGATTAGACGATTCTACCTGGCACGGATAGCCGATGAGTTGCAGCAAGCCGCGGAGGGCGTTTGAAGTCTCGTGAGTGAGTGGGTTCTGCTTAATGTTGAGCGGCATGCTCCGTAGATGACGGTTGGAACAACATAGACTCTGGGCGGACGATGTCTCGGGAGGCGCAATAACAAACCTCAACGGCTAATGCAGTGATTGCCTCCCAATGGGCTGGGCTCTGGAAAAGGAGGCTTGTCGTTTGTCAGGAGGTTTTGTTCGGGTTGGAATTGGCGCCGTTGGTTGGTGGTGAAAAGATGGGCCGAGAGCCGGCCAGGGACCCAATCACATGTCTCCAATGACGCACTTCCCGGCTTCTCGCACTGCGCTCACCAGCGACACAGGCGATGCGATACGATACGCGAGCCTGGACGCAAGGTTCGCTCTCGTCTTACTTCCATCTCTCTTCAGCCGGCCGGCAACAGAAGGGCTGGGCAAGGGGGCGAAGAGAGCCGTTTCGCCAGCCGAAACGACGCTGGACTTGTTGCTGAGCGGGGAAGCTTCTCTTATCATCTCCCTCCCTTTCTCCCACCATCCCTCTCTGCTGCCGTCTCACTGTTATACTCAGTGTTATCCCCCAACGCCCGTGTCTTTCATTCATCAACACTGCTCGGCCATCCGGTCAGTGGTTCGCCCGAAGCAAAGGCGGGAAGCTCGGGCCAGAAGCGGACGAGACGCGCCGGCGTTATCCCAACTCGACTCGGGCTCCTCAGGTCATCATGGCATCCACCTTACGCCCGCTGCTGCGGCGGTTGCTCGCCCCCGGAGCCGTCGCCGTGACCGGAACAGCCATCTTGGTATACTCTTACCGGCCCCGAAGCATCCCCGGATCCTCCGCCGCTGCCGTTCCGCCGCCCACGTACGGCCCCGATGGCTCCTTCACCATGCCCAAGTTCCCGCGCGTCAAGTCCCGACTGGAGCAGCTCGCCGACCTGCGTCGTAGCTCTGATGCTGCCGCAGGGGCCGAGTATGATATGCTCGTCATCGGCGGCGGCGCCACCGGGGCTGGCGTTGCCCTCGACGCGGCGACCCGCGGCCTTCGCGTTGCCGTCATCGAACGCGATGACTTCAGCAGCGGCACCAGCAGCAAGAGCACCAAGCTCGTCCACGGCGGCGTCCGCTATCTCGAAAAGGCCATCTGGAACCTCGACTACAACCAGTATCAGCTGGTTCGGGAGGCCCTCAAGGAACGCAAGTACTTCCTCCAGACCGCACCGCACTTGAGCATGTGGCTGCCCATAATGCTGCCCCTGGATAAGTGGTGGAAGGCCCCTTACTACTGGGCTGGAACCAAGTTCTACGACTTTCTCGCCGCCAGCGAAGGCATCGAGAGTTCATACTTCCTCACCCGCAGCAAGGCCCTCGAGGCGTTTCCCATGCTCAAGCAAACGGATCTTGTTGGCGCTCTTATTTACTACGACGGCGCGCACAACGACTCACGAATGAACGTCTCTATAGCCATGACCGCTGCCCTATACGGCGCTACGGTCGCCAACCACACCGAGGTCACGAGCCTCATCAAGGACGACAGTGGCCGTCTCAGTGGTGTTACGGTCAAGGATCTCGTGGCTGCCAGGGACGGCAAGTCTGCAGAGGACATCACTGTCCGCGCCAAGTGCGTCGTCAACTGCACGGGTCCCTTTACCGACTCCATCCGAAAAATGGACGACGAAAAGTGCAAAGATATCGTGGCCCCGTCGTCCGGCGTTCATATCATCCTGCCTGGGTACTACAGTCCGGCCAAGATGGGCCTCATCGACCCGTCCACGTCTGATGGCCGAGTTATCTTCTTCCTCCCCTGGCAGGGCAACACCATTGCCGGCACCACCGACTCGCCGTGCCCAATCTCCCCCAACCCGCTTCCCGATGAGGAATCCATCAGGTGGATTCTCTGCGAAATCAGCCAGTACTTGTCGCCAGAGATCAATGTCCGACGGGGAGACGTTCTGGCTGCCTGGTCCGGCATCCGGCCCCTGGTCAAGGACCCCAGGGCCAAGAACACGGAATCGCTGGTGCGAAACCACCTGGTCGACGTCTCCCCCTCGGGCCTCTTGACTTGTGCCGGCGGCAAGTGGACAACGTACCGCCAAATGGCCGAAGAGTGCGTTGACGCTGCCGTACAGGGGTTCGGCCTCAAGCCAGGAGCCGTGACCGATGCCCCTCGTGTCAGCGGCACCGAGGTGGTGGATGACGGCGCCATCCTCGACGGCTCGTGCCAGACGCACAACGTCCGCCTGGTCGGGGCCCACGGATTCAGCAAGACACTCTTCATCCCGGTCATCCAGCACTTTGGCGTCGAGACGGAAGTGGCCAAGCACCTGACGGAGAGCTACGGCGACCGCGCTTGGACCGTGGCGGCCCTGTGTAAGCCGACGGGCAAGCGGTTTCCGGCCCGCGGCGAGCGCATCTCGCAGCTGTACCCTTTCGTCGATGGAGAGATCCGTTACGCCGTGCGCCACGAGTACGCCCAGACGCCCGTCGACGTGCTCGCGCGGCGGACGCGATTGGCGTTCCTCAATGCCCAGGCTGCGCTGGAAGCACTGCCAAAGATCATCGACATCATGGCCGAGGAGCTCAACTGGGACCGTCGGCGGCAAGAGCTGGAATGGACGGAGAGTACGTAAACGATTCCCTTCCTTACCCCTGTGCCGGTCATGTTTGAACAGGTCATGCCACTGACACTCGGGACTACAGCATTGACCTTTTTAAACTCCATGGGATTGCCCCAGCCTATGATGTCGATAACTCGCAAGCAGGTAGAGCAGGGCAAGCTCGACTTTGCCAACTCGCTCGAGTGGAACATGTACTCGCGGCATGACAGGCCAATCGATGACTAGCCATGGATACCGAGGCCAGGCAAGCCCAGTAGAGCTCAATTATTGATGATGCCCTTTTCCCATTTACTCCAAGCACCAGAGGCTTTTATGCGAATGGCAGATCGGGGTTGGTTGGGTATGTACGGACAAATGGTAGGGATGGTTGTTTTTCGGGACGTAGCGATCCCACTGTATGAGTAGCAGGCGTCGAACCATGATACCCGAGTTCCATCACTCGTACAGCTAAACCCCCCCTCCGCCCCCAAAAAAGGTACGGAGCAATTCTCCCGCAGCCATATTTCGAATCGTCTGCGTCACACGGACTCACATGACGACGCATAACTTCGACCCCAACTCCTGTCCCATGCCCATACCCCCCCTTCTTGAGTCTCAAGTCTCGCAAGTAAAGAGCGAGACAGTTCTCGCAAACCAGGGATGTGTTGCCATTTACTATTTCCCCTGGGATATATCCGTTCTTTTCCGTGGCCACGTCGGACTGTGAACGCGTGGGTCCGTTTGTGGTTGTTTCGAGAAAACCACCAGCTGCTCCTTTTCGAGCTTGGGCGACGATGAATTGAACTGCTACCTACCGGGTGGTAGACTGAGCCGGAATTCGTTTGGGAGGACTTGATGGAAGAGTGCCGCAAGCACATCTCACGACGACCAAAGCGGATAACAATATTGCTGATTTGAAGCCCTTGCCGCTTCTGCCGAATTACCTATTATCATTATCTAGGCACCTTCAAGTATTCTGCAGAACTCTCTGCGTGTCTGCTCATCCGACGAGCAAGCCGAAGCATCTTCAAGTTCATCACACTGCTGCCAACACCGAAACCACAAACGAGACGGTCATCGTCAAAAGGAAAGCCATCATGGGGAGTAGAAAATGGTCTGGTCTGTTGATGCAGAGCCCAACCAGTCTTTTCAACGCGACGAGTCCCAACGGTCGCCTGTTCATGCCTTACAAAAGAATGGGGAAAAGAGAGATTAGTACAAAACATGCCGGCGCGTCCTGGTATATGTACATGTACAGAGTGCCAAATAACTCCACGTACCCCGCCCGCCAAGCGATGCCTTTCTATGATTTTGGTATCCCGCGTATGCAGAGTGGCCATGATGATAACCTGAGGGAGAAGATCCAAGCCAGTTCCGTAAAACTCCCCGCTCCTGTAAATGCGCTCGTCATGTCTAAAGTCCGTTTCCATCATGCATGGGCTCGGCGGTCCAGAAGCCTGCCCGACAATCTCATTACCCTTTCCCATTTCGGGGGATTCCATCAACTGCATTCAACTCCTTGCGCCAGCCTCGTGCTTTCGGCTCCTCGATGGCGGGTTTGAGCGGACACTGAGCACGCGCTGAAGAAGGTTGCTCTTTTGTGTGGTTGCTCTTTCGCGGTGGAGCGAAGCACGTGCGCAGCCAAGGTCGTCCGAGTCTGCAGTACCTCTATCGGCCGCACCCCGGCGGTTCCACGCGGCGTCCCATCCGTACATGTCGTGATTCGGAGAGGCACAGTAAAACGGACCCGAGCAGGCATTAGTCATGGTAGTGTCCGCATCCTCAGAGTCTGAGCGCGGCTCCGAAAAGCGGGACAAGTCGGACAGAGTTGGGCACTCGCCGAACGCTGATCGTGGCTCATTGTCTCGGTCCCGGCAGGTCGCGCTCAGAGGCCGCGATGCCGCAACGTGGTCCTCGATGGATGGGATGGGTGAATCAGGCCAGCGAAGCCTGTAGTTCCTCCGTCTTGTGCGGGTAGCCTTCTGAATCATCGAAGCGCGATGCCCGGCGTGAGTGGCGCCTGGTCTCCCGGCAGCTGTGCTATCCCTCGGGCTCTCGCTCCGCCGCCCGTCATCGACGAGCTGCAGCACACCGCACCTCGTTACGAGTGGGAGGGACAGCCGTCGATTGAGACATAACAATGCCCACTCGGAAGACGAGCTGCGAAAGGCAGCTGCAGCATCTTCATCATGGGCGGGTTGAAGTGAGGCAGGGTCGGGCACGGCCTGTGACCATCATAAGACGTGGCCATGACTCGTCTCTGCCAAGGATGAATCGCCATCGGTGCTCGTCGAGGTCGGCGTGGACCGCCGACTTGACCCCTTGCGGCTGAAGCCGAGCTTGGCACCCACCTTCTTCCAGCCCTTGTTGTGCGCGGCCACGGCACGTTGGAAGCCGCCGGGCGAGGTGTTGAAGGTATATTCCGACGTTGGCGGGGTTGTCGGCGGGGTCATGGGCTCCATCGCTGGCGGTGAATTGCTGTCACTGTCGTCGGTGAGCCCATCGGAGTCGACGGCGTGATAGGTCGAGGATCGCACGGGGTGGCCACTTCCACGGCCGCCGCTGTTGTGAGAACGTCGCCGGGGTGATCGGGCGCGCTCCTCGCTAGGGCTCGCGAGCTGGAGAGGCGCGACGGACTGGAGAAAGGGGACGAGAAGAGAATCGTTCATGAGCTCGTAGATGATGCGGCCAGCGTCTTCCAGCTCAGAGGGGTGGGGGGGGACAGGCCCGTAGGGCAGGTTCAGGAGGCGGTCTCGGACGCGGGCGGGGATGTTGACCTCGCGCGGGGCACACGGGACGATGTACACCTGCATGAGCTTTTCCCACCAGCCGCAGACTCGCTCGTTGCTCTCGCGTGAGGGGGGGACCTCGGCGGCGAGCTGGTCGTAGAAGGCGGCGTACCGCTGCGAGTCGAGAGTGAACTCCAGCGTCTCCATGCAGTGGTTCTGGGAGAGATAGGCCATGAAGGCGCTCAAGGTCCACGGGGGTGGGGACGTGTCGAGGAGGATTTCGGTGAGGGTTGGGGGTCGGGTTGCCATGATGAAGCGTGACGAGCAGGTTGACTGAGCGTAGAAGCCGCTGGCAGGGCGCGGCGTGTGCTCATCAAACGCGTAGTAGTCGTCAAAGGCGGACGAGAGTTGCGGTGATGGTTCTTGGGGACTTGTGATGAGGTAGACTGGAGATGGACGCCGTATCCTCGGTTTGACCATGTCTACGAGCCCCTTGATCCCGACAGTCTGCCTTGCCGTGTAGCAAGGTCGTGAGGCCGAGGCAGCCGCGCGTACTCAATTGCGATGGCGGGGCAACAGGCAGCGAGCGGCGATGTCGGATCCAGGTAGATGGTTCGGAAGAAGGACGAGGGTCGCGACCGTTGAGGAACGCACACACGCTGGGTTCTTCCGGCGTGGAGACGACAGGGCGTTGTGTCAGTTGATAAGAAATGCCACGGCCAAGATGAAGACGGAGCGGAGAGCGGCAGCGAAGGGCGACTGGAATGCAGGCTGGCTGGTGGCGGTGATGGATCCAGCGAGGGAGGGTTTGGTGGCTTGCGGTTGTCGCGATTCTATGGGTGCAGCCTTGGGCGTTCTTCGCAACACCAGGAAACCTAGAGCGGCGCAGGCGACTTGCAAGCGACTTCCGAAAGAAACGTTGCCGCTCGAGACTCGAGACTCGAGACTCGGGATTATCCAGCAGCGAGGCCCGTCAAGGTTTGAGGGCGCGTGGCGGTGGCGTGGGCTTGAAACAAAGAGCCTGCGTGAGGCTGGACGCGGCTCCGGGGCCGAGCGAACGAGGAAGCATGCGAGAAGACGAGCGAAGTACCCGTACGTCGCGGGCGCGAGCGGAGCGATGTGGATGGATGGAGGGAAGCCAAGCAGGCAGGCAGGCAGGCAAGCGGACAGGCAAGCAAGCGGCGGGCAAGCAAGCAAGCAGCAAGCAAGCAAGCGGGCAGCAGGCAGCACAGCGATGGTGTCGTGAGCGATGGGTCGGACGTGCGTCATTTGCCTGCGGTCTTGAGAACACGATACGCAAGCTCCGCGGTGTCGATTATGGTCCTGGGAGGGAGTCGAGGTCGTGACGGGCGAGGGACGGCGGAGGCCGGCAGCGGCAGGTACTTGTATGGATGGCCGCTCCCCATTCAGCAGAGGCTGGCGTCCTCCTCCTCGAGTACCAGTATTAGCACCACAGCGTCATGGCACGCCACCACGCAGACGACGATGGGTACTCCTGTCAGTGAGGAGCCGGGAAGGGTGCTTCGTACTGACGAGGCTAACACGGATGGGGCCTGAGGCGCACGCACCGCAGGCCACCGCACCACCACCGCAGTACCCTGGCCCGGCGAGTGGATTGGATCTCGAGGCCGCTGCGCATTCCTGGTGGTAACAGTGGATGTGACGGCAGACGGCAGCGCGTCCATGTCTCTCCTCCCTGGTCCCTGTACCTGTCTGTACTTTTTGGTATTACGTACTCGTACTTTGTACTTGCACCAGAACCAGCGCGTTCACGGGCCGTCTCTGTCTTTCCTCTCACCAGCTTCCACGCACAGGCACGGACGCGGCGCAAAGAGGGTTCAACTGAGCGTTGCGTTTGACCCGCGTCGGCGACGGAGGCGACTCTTGGGCCCGAGGGCCATGGATCAGCTGGCGCACACAAGACTCGGCTTGGGGGGGACTCGCATGCGCGCTAGAATGGCGCTAGAAGACGCTTGAAAACGCCTCAGTGGCCAATGGCGTTGCCGCGTTGGGCGCGTCTGCAGCCAGTGGCTGCTGGGTGGGTGGGCTTGTTTGAACTTTGGTTACCACCGCTGCGTTGCGTTGTTCGCTCGCAACCTTCGAGACCTAAGGTAGGCAAGGTTCAAGGGCCCAGAGCCAATCCAATGCCAAAAGCCCAAGACCAGTGTTGGGCCTGCTTGCCAAGGGCGCGCACGGCTCGTCACTCGCCCTGCCCGCCCCCGTCGACCCAGGGGCTTGCAGCGCCTTGATTGGGTCCCGCAGCCCAGATGCGACAACGTGGAATTGTCGATGTGCACTCGCCGCTGCTGTCGGTGGGCTGATGTACAAGTAGTACTTCGTACGAAGTACGTATTATGGATGAAAACGATGACGGCAGTTGCTGGACGGAGCGGCCAGAGGCATGGGTCCGGTCTGTATTTCTGGCCTACCTCCCGTCCTCGACGACGGCGACCTGTAGTCCGTACATTCTCGCACGAGTACGTWCGTACCACGGTCGTAGTAAACGTACGGAGGTCTGCTCCGCTTTCTGGGTCGCTGCGTTGGAGCAGCACTTGAATGACCGTACCTGGTAAAGGCACGGAGCACGGGGTACTTCGTACAAAGTACGGAGTGCATTTGTAACACTACTCGTACTACGAGGTACGTGGAAGGCTGCGTGGAAAGGTAAGTGGAAGCATTGATGCAGGAGCCTGTGATGCCATCCACAGCATCCACCCAACCCAACCCACAGTGCCCAACCCAACCCCGCACCCGCAAACACCATCTACCCAAGTAGCACCTCACCTGGCCTCACCTCGCAGCAGCAGCAGCAGCAGCACTAACCACGTCGCCGACAGGGCGGCCTGGGGAAAGGCATCCATCTGCTTGATGTTGGCACCGACACCGGGGAACTGGAGGTGCGGGAAGAGACAAGGGACAACTGGCGCCCAGTCCAACAACACCCAACCCCGCATCCGGCTCGGGCCCAGAATGCATGGCGAGTAATACGAGTAGTCCGTACGAGTAGGTAGCCCGTATGTTTGAGGTATGTACTCCGTACGGAGTACTCCGTGCGAAGTACTTCGTACCATTCTGTTGCCGGGTCACCGTCCGCGGGTCCGTCAGACCACTGACCCTGCAGCAGCTTTCCGTGCAATCCAATGCTTCGTTTCCGAGGTGCATTCGTGCCCCAGCCCGTCTGTCGGGACGGAGCGCGTATCGGAAGACGGAGGCGGCAGACTTCGAGAACCCGGCTGGGCGGCAGGGCCAATGCCGTCAGAGCACCATGCCAAAACGGCGTCGCAGTCGAATAGTATGTCGCGTCGTATTGCGACGTGCCTCTCAGACAGCCACTAGGTACGAGTACAAACAGACCACCACGACAACCGCTTCCCACGCCTCGGCCCCTCCAATACCTCAACATCTCAACACCTCGTCGTCACATCGTCGCGTCGAAGCCCACAATGCTGCCCTGCTGCGCCATGCCTTGTCTGCCGGGCCCGTTGAGTCTTCTCAGTCAGTCTCCCCAGCGCCACGCCGCCGCCGGAGGTCGCGGGGCCTGTTGTCCAGCCGCCAGCCTTTGCTCCACTCCTCCTCGTCAAGTCGATGATGGCAAGGATGGCTATTAAATCGAGCCCCCTCGGGGACCCCTTGCAAGCGCAAGCCCATTCCCGTCTGTCCCCCATTGTCTCCCATTGATGAAGAATCCCGTCCCCCGTGTGTGCGCCTGGGTGGTGTCGCCATGTCTGACGACGGCAACGACAAACTGGCGCGCATGACTCTCGTCGACGGCAAGCCGCTGTCGCTATTGACTCGGCCCGCTGTCGCCCACATGTGCCCAGCTTATTCCCGCCAACTGGGCTGCTGGCACCATTGACGAACCGATTCATGAACTCTCTGTGCCAATTCGTGACCCCTCGCGGGCCTCATCTCTGCCCATCTCTGCTTGAACGTCTTTGAGTGCTGCTTGCTCTCCTGGCGTGCAGCAATCCATGTCCGGAGTCGTGCAGTAGCATCTGCCAGCCATGGTCCGCTGCCCCCACATCCCGCCTCGGTCGTCGTCTGTCCTCGTATTACTTGCTGCCACGCGGGCGGGAAGAAGCAACGGGTGGCAAGAAGCAAAGAGCCGGAAAAGCAAAAGAGGCTGTTGCCCTTGGGTCGCGTCATGGCGGAAGAGAAATGCAAGGCGCCGCCTCTCTCTACCATCCACCAGCCATCGGTATAACATCATTCCGAGCCGTCGGTTCAACTCTTGCCAGTGGTGGCGAGGGGAATCAGTTGTGCCACGGCATGTTGCCACCGTGGCCCAGCGCCTGCTCGGACGAACTGATGGATGGCGCTCCCGATGCCCGCTTGCAGCGCCATCACTCAAAACAGGCTGCCCGCAACCGTGATTCCAGACGTCAATCAGGCACAGCTGCCGGCACGATGATGATATGTACGAGGAAGATGCCGATCCTCAATGCCTTTTTGCACGAGCAAGAAGGCGAGCTGAGACGGCAAACAAGCGAGAAATGTAGAGGGTTCGTCCAAAGTTCACGACGAGCGACCTTTTCGTAGTGGATGTTTGGCCCGGCGGTTCTAACGTCTTGCACACAACGCGGCCGTCAGACCCGCTTGTCGTGCCTGGACCAGTCCCCGGTTGGTTTCTCTTGCAATCGACACCTGCAACCAGCTTGGCTGCACGGAGAAAGCCAACGCACCCCGTTTGCAACAATTTTTTCTTCTTCCCCCATCTAACACAGCTTGCTGCTCGTACTTCGTAACGCCGAACGTGCAGATGAAACTCGGTCGCTGGTCCCTGACCTGGCGGTCATCCGAGTCGTGTTGAGCGCCACAGAGACATGGGACCCCCCCTTCGCTGGGAGCTCGCCCCGAGATGGCTAAATTTACTACTTCGTACTCCGTACCTACAGCAGAGTAGCGAAGGCTGCAGAATAATGCTCTATTCAGCCTCCACGGCTGCACGTGCTATTTGCTGATGCATTTCTAACAACCTCAACTGCTACCTTGGCAGATGAGGCATGTACGAGTAATAGCTGGCTGTGCGAGGTGCGAGGGCAGGTCGAGCGAGGCTGGGTTAGGTACATACTTCCACGGCCGACCGATGGCTGCGCTGCAACGGTGCGACGGACGCGGAGTGCGCGCTGCTGCTTGTGGTTTGTCGACCGTTCCGTGTTCCAGAACACAGGCAAACGGGCCCCTCTTCCTCGGTTCCTTGCTTCGCGACAGCATTGGATAGATCAACTGGATGAATCGTGCTCCATCGACGTCGTGCTCCGTCGGCCCGGCATCGCCGCAGCGGCAAAGCAGGGCTGTTGGCAGGACTGTTGGCAGGGCTGCGCGCCTTGAAAACAGGGGAGCGAGCTTCTAGAATCCTTCCCGCCTCGGCCGAGGCCCCATCCCGTCGCGAGCGCAGATTGCTCATCTCCACGGACCCGGCCATGCCGACCACTGTCCCACAGCTTCGAAAACTCTGGTATTACTCCGTACGGACTACTGTACTTTGTACCTCATACCCTGGTGATGCATCTTGAAATCCTTTCCGCTCGCCAAAGTGGCGGGTCCCTTCATCCTGCTCGCTTCGCCCCTTGCTACCCGTCCATGCAGACACAGCGCATCTTGATTCTTCTTTTCTCCGATGCAGCCAGGAGCAGAACAAAAGACGTCTTCTCGTCCTCGTACGTGCATGTACGAGTACATGTATGTCTCTCCATCATCGTTGCATGGCCTCATGGCCTCGCAGCAAGTACGAGCACGAGTCGTACCACCCCCATCAGGCCACCCGTCCGTGGCGCAACCCCCACAAAGAGACAAAGAATCCGCTGAGCTTCAATTATTCTTCAAGTGCAAGGGAGCCCTGTCATCTGCACGCTGCATCCTGCACGCTCCTCCTCATCCCACGCAATCCGGCCGATGGATGGATGGAACTTTTGATGCAATCTCGATCCCATCTGCCCACCCGGCACCTGGCACTGTCCCGTCCTCGGCGTACCTCCTCCCGCCGCCGCCGTCTTTAGCCGCAAACGCGCTGCCAAGGTCGTGAGTGTGTTATAGAAAGGAACTACTACACTACATACAGCGTACAGCCATACTCTGCAACACATCGTCACGGATTAGCCATTCCTTCTGGTCTCCGCGGCAAAGGGCCACCTCCCCAGGTGTACTTGGGGTAATTAAGGCACCGCCTGATGCTCTCCTGTACCTTGATATGCGAGTCAGATTACAAGCAACTACTACGGGTGCGAGAGCCTCTCTGTGCACGTACGAAGTACAACCAATGTGATAAAGTGCTAGTCCAGCCATGCCATCAGCAAAACGTCCGACGAAAGCTGCGCCATCATCCCTCGGCAAGGTACACGAGGTAACTGCATTTCACGGCATCAAACCGGGCACATGAATCGTTTTAGTGAGTCATTGTCGTCCTTCCAACCTGTAGCGACCGATACTCTCAACAGATACTCTAGCAATGCCTCGCCGGCTTCCTTCGGCCGCGGCGGGCCAACTTTATCTTCCTCATTGAGCCTTAGCAATATTCGCCTTCCTCGTACCCATCATCTGTGTTGGATCCAGCATCCAACCAAATCCAGCCGGCAGCCTGTGCTCCTCCACTCACTCCGTCCTCAAGTACCCTGCTTGTCTTGCACAGGTCTCATCCTTGGTCTCCCTTTTGCAACGTCTAAACATGATCCTAGACTCGGTTTTCCCAAACAGCCAGCGTAACCCGAAACAAAAGGCACGCAGAAACCTCAGCGCCCAACTCCTGGTATCTCTAGGACGGCTCAAGCCGCCTGGCTCCCCCAAACGCCTCAAACTCTCATCTGGTCGCAAAGCTAATCAACTGGCTCAGTAGACCCCTAGGTCAAACTCGCCATGGAACCCGCCGTTCTTCAACATGGCGGCGATTCGAATACGCTGCAATGGCATGTCTGTCGCGTTGTAGCTGTCAATTGGGCTTAGGCCCAGTGCTAGACATATGGCATTAGTGATGGTGAAGACACCACAGTCATACCCATTGGTCTGCGCGGGCGCCTCGTGTCGCTCCACCTTYCACTCCGACTCGTCAAACTTGTCCCCCAGAATGTGTTTGACCCACGTCAACGCAATGGTCGTGTACTCCGATGACCCGTGCGGATTAAGGGAATCCATGTGTGCCACAGTCCTCTTGGAGGGGCGCATGACGAGCAGCGTCCAGTGGGAGTTCTGACAAACGGGCAGGAAGATCGTGTCAACATCCAACATGTTCTCCTTGGTCACGCCGCAACGCCGGAGCGTTCTTTCCGTCCCGTTAGGTCCCTTTTCCAGAAGTAATTTGAAGAAGAACGAGTTCATGGCCAAACTCTTGCGAGTCTGCTTCTTGACATCCTTAATGCCAGCCGCCTCATTGATCGCCCTGTCTATCCAGGAGATGGAGCCATTGATAATCTCATCGTTGACCCACTGCGTCGGTGGTATGACCGTAGTAAAGTCATGCCGTCTCAACTCGGTGTTGTCGCCACTTTTGGCCAGTATTGCTGAAGGGTTTGAACCCAAGGTGCCGTAGGCTTCTTTCTCCGAATGCTTACTAAGAGGCGTGATAAGAGGCTTAAGCGGTGCGCGTAGCTCACGAGCCTTAGCAAGTGCCGCTTTCAGTTCGCGCCGTTTCTGCTCCTCTGCAGCCCTCTGTGCCGCTTCGTTCGCCTGCCTGGCCTCTTCAGCGGCCACTCTCGCCTCTTCTTCCGCCTTCCTTGCCTCTTCGGCAGCTTTGCGTGCCACCTCACTCTTCTGTCTTTCGAGCAAGGTCTTGACTTCGTCGCTCACCGCGAAGCCCGGGACTGGGGGCATATCCAATAGTTCTTGGATGCGTACTGCTGGGTCAACCTTAGCTTCTCTGCATTGCTCCCTGGGTTTGGCCAATCTGCCTGTCCGAAGCCAGGATGAGCGCTCGTCGTCTTCAGGGACCCGAGTGGCTTTCCCAGAGAAGACGTTTCGTGGTGTGAGCGGGCGTTTTTGCATTTTTGCTGTGCCTGGCACTCGCAGGGCAGTCTGGAACCCGTTGACGAGAGTCTCGTCCTCTGTTGGTTCGTCATCGTGCTCAAGCAGCCTGGGGACGTCCAGACCAGTGTGCGTCCGCGGCTGCGGACTGAGGGTGCTCTCTGTGAATCGCACAGTCTTGGGCAGGCGTGACATCTTGAGCCGCTTTGGCGTAGTTTTTCCAATAGGCTTGGGGCGATTTCGAAGAGCCGACGCCACCTCTGCAACCTCAGCAGGGTTAGGCGGCTCCTTGGGCACAAAGTCGCTGATATAGTTCTCTTTGATGACGCGGTGGGCATCGCTCTCTATGTAGAACTCCGAGCGAAACTCTTCGGGTGTTATCTCGAAGATTCTACTCTCCAGAAAATCCGCGCGCAGGCGCGCGGTCCTGGTGGTGTCCGTCTTGGTAATGACGGGAGGGAGAGATCCCACTGGTCCAGAAAGGGTCGAGGGTGCATCGGGAGTCTCCTCTGCCTCCTGTCGGGCAGGCTCATCCTCATCTTCCGGGAAGGATCCAGGGAGCAACAAGTGCAGGTCCAAGTCTGTACGCACAGGAGGCGGGAAGAGTTGAAGAATTTGTCCGTGATATATCTCAGAGACAATGAAACTCGGCGCAGGTAAGTTGATTCGGAGAGCCTGCAGGTCGAGAACAACTCGATCGATGAACTCGGTGGCAACGCGGTCCTCGGCTTGCGCATTTCCAGCTTCAAGAATTCGGTTGCAAATGGTAGGGAATGGCGCTGCAGAAAGGAAGTTCTGGGCCAAATGGAGTTTCTCGAGCACGACAGGCTCAAAGTTGTAGTCCGCATCCAACGGGACAACGGGATATTTGGATTTGTGTCTGAAGAAAAATCCAACCTCGTAAATGTTGTTGCACATTCTGATGCAGTTTTCTACATGTTCAAAGAAGGCATCGCACATGTCTTTCTCGCCAGAAAATAGGATTTGAAGATCAATAGGGTTCTTGTAAAGAACATGGCTGAGCGGCTGAAGAAGTTTGTTCATTGCATCCCGGGACGGATGGGAGGCGATGATGTTGCAAGCCCGGCGGAGATTTTTCAGGAAGCTTTGGTTTGCTTCAACCAGGTTGTGAAAAGAAGCCTCATCCTGCAGCCAGGAGGAGTTGGATGCATCGGGCGAGGTCAGCTTGCGGCGCTTGTTAGCAACATAGTTGTGGGCCAGCTCAGAGTGTGCAACTCTGACGAGAGAGCGAAGTTCGGCCACATTGTAAGATGTGCGGCGGACTGGTCCAGCGTTAGCAGCTGCGGTGAATCTTTTTTTTAGATTGGGGGGGGGAGGTGTGGGAAGGGCAAACGTACAAATATGGGCGAGTCTTTCGCCGAAGCCGGTGACTGTAGAGAAGACGTTGGACATCATCCCGTTAATTCGTCCAAGGAAACGTCTCCCTCCAAACAAACGACGCGATTCCTGGACTGTGTTAGCGATGTTCGGGGACAAGAGCTGCTAGGTGGGCAAAGAAACAAGGGAACTAACCTCAGTCTCCTAGGTGAGGGTCGGGTGGTCTGGGAGGGCGGGTCCCCCGCGAGAGATGGCGGCACCAGAGTCGGTGATGTTAAGGTCGTGCAGTGCGGCAACCAGTTCAATCTCAGTAGTATCAGCGTGTCGCTTGCGAGAAAGACGGCCATTGGTTATGACAAAGTCAGGATCGGGCCTGTGAGACGGTTCGAGACTGGCGGCGTGCTGAGCAACCTGCTGGGCAAGATGCTGAGAGGCGGCAGCTTGATGGATTGCGGCGATCTGCTGTGCAGTCCGCTCACTGGAGGCAGCGTGCTGGAAAGGTGCAATCTGCTGGAAAGGTGTAGTCTGGTGAGTGGTGGCAAAGCGCTGGAGAGGAGTCTGCGGGAGAGGTGCAGTCTGCTGAGTGTTGGTGACGGCAGCGTGCTGGAGAGGCGCAGTCTGCTGAATAGTGGCGGCTTGCTGAGCAATGGCAGCGCGGTGAGCAGTGGCGGCCGCTTGCTGATCGGCAAGAATCTGCTGAAGAGCGGCAGCCTGCCCGGCAATGGCAGCGGAAGTCCGCTGAGAGACAGTAGGTCGCTGACGAGTCGCAGGTCGCCGGGCAGTGCGAGCCTCCTCGGCAGCGCGAGCCTGCTGCTGGTGGCGAGCCTGCTGGCGTCGAGCCTGCTGGCGTCGAGCCTGCTCCTGCTTGCGGTTCTGGGTAGCTTGGTGATAAAGGCGTTCCCGCTCAGCGCGAACCTTGGCGTCACGTATATCCTCGAGTGCGGAATCACCAGGCTTGAGCGCTGGAAGCTTTGCGTCTGCGAGGAATCGGGCGTTGGGTCTTTCAACGCGTCGAGGTTGGTTGGTGGGGTGGTGACGAGGCTGATCAGGAGGCTCGCTCTCAAACACCTGATGGCGTCCAGCAACTTGAGCGTCAAAGCGCTGGCGATAGTGAACAAGCCGCTCAGCCCGCGGGGGCTTGCGCGAGACGGAGACTTCGGTGCGGCGTTGGTCAGCGGCTCTCCTAGCGCGTATGGCCTGGGCGGCGATGTTGTTGAAGTTGTGGGGGGGCATGATGGACGTGACAACGAAGACGAAGACGAAGAAGGAGAGGACAGGCAGTAAGAGCTATGCAGTGGGTAACAGGGCGTCTCGTGTGTGTGTGTGWAGGCAAGTGGTGAGAATTCGTGGAGTTGAGGAAGGTGTGGTAGGAGGCAGGAGAAAAGCGCGTACCTTAAGCTCCACGGGCGCGGTGCGCAATCAGTAAGCCGTGTCAGGTGGCGGCGCGCATGGCGTGATCTCTATTCACGTCTGGTAAATAATGCCGCTGAATAGACGAGAATGGCGCCGCTGGACAGCGGGCGCTGGCGTTGCCGAGCGCTGTTCGCTGGAGGTCGCTGGAGGTCGCTGGAGGTTGCTGGAGATCGCTGTGGTGATGCTGTGAATCGCTGAGCTGCTGTGGTGTTGAGGGGAGTTTGCTAGCTGGCAAATCCTCGGGCCAGCGCTCTTCAGAGGGCCAACAGCTGCTGCCAGCTGCCAACATTAGATCAGCGCTAACTCCGACCTGACGTAAGTGAATCACCCCTGCAAGGGCTGTCCGGCTATTTTATTGGTCGACCCGCTGATTCGCGCTCACAAATCAAATCTGTGCTACGGTCTTTGAGATCTGATGGCGGTTTGGCAGGGACAATAGCGAATAATACGCCGCAGAGACAATGCAAACTAGAAATGTCTTGTCATGTACGAAGAGACCAAAAGAAAGTGMACCTCTGGATGTACCAGGGKCCSTGTTACCRTGCGAGCCCGAAGCTGGCTCCTGCCAGCTCCAACAATCGAGGGTAACTCCAGCAATTGAGGGTGAGCTCTAGCAATCGAGGGTAGCTCTAGCAATGAGGGTAAGCTCTTGCAATCAAGGGTGAGTTCTATTACTCGTAGCAATCGAAACGAGCGCTAGCAAGCCCGGAAATATAGTGCGAAGTGCAATWTCGTATACTKTACAACCCTAGTCCTGGTACACCAGAGGTGCACTTTCTTTTGGAGATGAGGAACTGGACACGAGTAGGCCGGGACGGCACTCGAGATGCTGCGACAGCCCCCACGTCTGACCAACATACAAAACTGCACCACCCTGTAACACCCTTTTCCCAAGCCATCATTAAACCGTCCTCCACCAGATCGTGCCTTTACCAACGTCCCCTCATAGCTGCGAAACCATCTAACCGAGCTTCTTGGTGCAAAACGCTGAAAAGTAGTCGTTTAGGGCATCAATGGTCCCGCTGCCTTCGACGAGGCTCGCCACCATGCCAACGTACCCATCTGGACGAACCACCACCACGCCGCCCTTTTCTTCGTCCAGTCCCATCTTGGCGTGCGCCGCTGCCTTCGCGTTAGGCACGCGGCGATCCCATATGTCGTCTGCGTAAATATGCCCCCGATAGCGCGCCAGGACGCCCGGCACATCCCGCGAGATTTCGATACGGCTCCGTTTGCTAGCCAACACGGTGCACAGCGTGAAGAAGAGGCTGTGTGGGTTGTGGGTCTCGTGATGTGAGATCATGCCAACGTCCGGTCGCATGTATACTGCGTAAAAGGATTGCTTCCCGCTCAAGCCATTGGCAAAATCAAGCAGCGCCTGTCGCGTAACGCATGGGTTTCCAGCAAAGATGAAGATCCGGAACGAGCCGTTCAAAGGCACCTCCTGCTCGAGATGTACCACGTTGGCATCCACGACCCTCGTGACGTCCGAGTTGATGAAGATAGAGCCCGGTGCGAGTTTGGTTCCCCTGGGATGCATCAGTGGCGACTTGGCTGGGTGGTTCGGAGACCAATTCAAGGAGTTGGCCCCGTAAGACACGCCGTAACCACTGGTAAACTCGCACGACTCCTTGAAAGTCTTGATGAAGTCGTTATCCTGAAACCCGTCTGCCTCTTCGTCGTGCGACGGTGCTACCTGCACCTCACAGGGAGCGGGTCGCCGCTGCGAGAAAAGCTTTGCGTATCGGTTGTCGAAGTCTAAAAGGCTTTCTGCCACGCTCTTCCTCTCCGACTCGTACGTCTTGAGGACATCTCGGTCCGCAAACCCACTTTCAACCGCATGGATCTTCCACGCCAGGTTCAATGCGTCAAGAAATGCCGTGTTCATGCCCTGCCCTGCTTTGGGCTAAAAGTTGCAGGCGTTARTCGGAGAGACCAGGGATCGGGATAGGATGAGTGTGTGAGTGTCTTACGCTGTGTGTGTGGCAGGCGTCACAGCCCAGGAAAACGCGCTGATCCAGGGTGTACCGATCCGAGATGCCCTGGCCGATTGGGTAGACCGAATACCACTCAACACGCTGCCACTCAATGGAATATGGGTGCAGAATTTTCTTTGCGGACTCCTGAACCTCGGACTCGGTCGCTGTCTTTCTCGGATTCCAGTCGGCATCGGTGGATGAAGCTATCTGGATGTAGAGACGAACCATGTTGTCCTCCCTAGGAATAACCATGATGGAGCCGTGCTCGCTATGGATGGTGCATTTCATCTGCACCATGGTCAGTTGGACGTACTGGGCATAAAGTTCCAGGGGGCCGGACCTGTATGTCGGGAAAGTCCGTCTTGACAACGCCGTCCATGACGCCCCAGACGTGTTGGATGGGATCCCGGTGATGGATGCCAATGTTGAGCTGCTGTCGTATCAGAGACCTCGCGCCTTCTCCGCCAAAGAGGTATTTGGCTCGCACGGTCTCAGAGGCTTCTCCATCGACATGCCCAAGTTTCACTTGAACAGGATAGTCAGGGTCGTCCTTTTCGTCTGAGCGGAAGCCCCCGATGGTCCACGGGCGTTGTATCTCAACGCCATGCTTCTCGAGGTCGCGGATGAAGACCCTTTCGATGTGACCTTGGTGGAGCAGTGTCGTAAAGGGATAACGGGCGTCGATGAAGCTTCGGCAGCTGGCCCAGGTGCCCGTCCTGACAATGCCCTGGCCGGACTGGGACGGATCCCAGAAGGCCACCTCGTAGACTCGTGCAGGTTTGTGCGCCATGATGTCAGCCTTGAGTCCCATGTTCCGGATCAGATCTAGGGAACGTGGTTGAATGCCGTCAGCTCGGCCAGTGCGCGTGGGTTCTGGCCGATTGTCAATGTGCTTGATCCGGTAACCCCAGCGTGCCAAGCACGTCGAGAGCATTAGGCCAACAGGCCCAGCCCCTACGATGACTGTAAATCCTTGTCAGCATCCGAGACAAAAATGCGAGATCGTTGTGGAGGAGCAGATGGTGCTTCGATAGAAGTAGCGACATACCAATGTCATATAGCTGAGACCCGTCCTGCTGCACATTCTTGCCAGACACCATTCTGGCGGTTTGGACAGCACGGACAGCGCAGGCTGGAATGACGAACTGGTAGGTAAGCGCAAGGGTGGTATCTTTCTAAAGGAGATGCTGAGGAGCAAAGCAGAAAACAGGACAAGCTTGCATTAAGAAGATATCGCACACAAGAATCCGCCCAAAGGAAAGGGGTTGGTGTCAACCAAAGTGCTGCTTTTTGTGAAAGAGGGGACTCCTCAAAAGAAGTTCTCTACCCGGTTTGGAGGCCGAAACAGCCTCCCAAGGCTGTTCCCTGCTAGCGACGTGGAGGAGCTTGAGCTTGGGGGCACTAAAACCACGGCATGAAATTCGGGACAGGTAACGATGGGGAGCGAGGGAGGGATCGGGAAGAAGACGGCTTGGTGTGACAGGTGTGAGGTACATGCCTGCAGTCTGATGACAGCCACCGACTACCTACCCTTGTCAGACGGGAGGAGTAAGACGCAGACGCAGTGCTACGAAGGCAGACAGACGGGCAGCCTACCATACCTCCTCAGTGCAGCAGCACCATGGTGCTCGTAAGGCACCTTTGGCGGAGGAGCGAGCCCGTCGGTGTAGACTTGCATCAAGGCATCGTCGATGAGGGTCGAGGACGAGGTCTTCATGGAGGCTGATGGAGCCTTGGTCAGGGTCGACGATGCGTGGTTGGATGGATGAATGACCGGGAGGGGAGGGGACTGACACGGAGATGGAGACTCGGACGGGGCCAAGCCGCAAGGATCCCCGGCGACCCGGGAAGGAATGTCGGGACTTGGACAACATGTGGGGTCCCACGATATCGAGCCTCTCTCTGGCTGTCCTTGACTCTTTGCTGTCTTGATCCGGTGTCTGCGTGCATGAGCAGGCCTCAGCCCCCCCGTCGTCAACCGAGTCCCAGAACGTTGGGAGTATGCACGCGCTGAAAGATTGCTCTCCCCGCATCAGCACGCTCAACCCCAGGCTTGCCTTGTTGGGCAGCGTCCCTACGAGTGGTTGCTCCTCCGTCGACGCCGTTCTCGATGGTGTTGTGGCTGTGGCTGCTGAATAAAAACCGTTCAGAGCTCAGGTCTGCTTCCGAAACTTGGCCGGACCCAGTTGAGGCACGTGGAGTGCCCGCTGCCACCGTCTACGACTTCACCTGGAATCGGCCATGCTACCTTACTACCTGCCGGTACCTTAACAGCTACGAAAACTAGCTCCAGGGCAGCCGTCCAGCGGACCCAAAAGCTTAACGCAAACAAAGGCGTGGACCAGGTACTTTGTACGAAGCCGCGTACTGGACGAGCGAGAACAAGGCAGATTTCCACAGCGCTAACCAACCCCCGACGCCCGTACATCACATCACATCACATCACATCACACCCTGTTCCGTCCGCTCGCTTGGCTGATGGCTGGGAACAAAGGGCCGAGTCGGCCGATGAGGGGTCGCTTCCATTTTTGTTTCGCCCGTCATCAATCTCCGCTCGGCCAGGCCAGACTACACCACTGTACCCTTCAGACGGAACATTAGAGAACCACGACAGCCACGATCCAACCCAGCTGAGCCAGCACAGCCACCAGGAAGGTCCCTGGCCATGGGATGAATTGCTACCAATGGCAGCCGGTGCAAACGAGGCCCACGCATGGGCCCACGGCATGTCGCATCGGGAATGACGACGTGGGTATTTCCGCCGCGTCTTTCTCTCCGTCCAGCTTCAAGCTCCTTTCAGCAAGCTGGAAACAATGGCAAATGTAAGTCAGCAGGCAGCACGCCAGCTCTGTCCCGTACCTTTCGAGACACGGGTCCGTCCTCGGGAATGGCGGTCAGCAATTGTACGGACTACATGTAATTGCATTTGCTACTGGAGGATGGCCATGTCCTGTTGGTGAGAGGCGCAGTATCTGTGACTATACCACATACGAGTACAAGGTACTCCGTAGGCATTGCTTAATTTATGCTGTGCTCCTAGTCCTTGACGCAGGCTGAGAACCTCGAGTCGGGGTGTAAGTGATTCCAGGCGAGGCAAGAGTCACCCTACGTGCTTCGGAGTACATGAAACGGTGCTAAATCGGTGAATATCAACTGCGGGAAAGAGCTCGTCGGGGCAGCTTCCGGCATTTGAAGGGCAGGAGGCAACGGGTACTTCGTATAATTAATTATTCCGCAGCCCAGTCTTTTCTCAAGCAGAGCCAGCTCTCACATCTCTCCCTCATGGCTCCCCGTAGACAGAGGCATTTGTCCGTGGCCTGCAATGCCCAAGGCCCATCCCTCCTTGCTTACCTTTTCACAATCACCTAGTTTACTCGCCTCTTTGCTGTTCCGATGCGGCATCCTCGACATATTGGCTATCCACTTGATCAGTGTCTGTTCCAGGCCACCTGACTTGATATAAATCACCACCATTTGAGCCGAGCATCTACCTTCTGGCCCCGTAGCCCGCCCTGAACCTGCAGGCCGAGCCTGGAGGACACCGACGACACCCTCAAGCGCCTCCCAAGACGTAGCATGACCCATGGAACTTTGTCCACGGCATCTACCTTCGGCCGTCGTCTGCCCTCCTCCCAGTGCCGGACTCCGCGAGGACCCCGAGACTTGCTTCGACGAAGCTAGTAAGCCTCATCAGCCCCATTGAAAGAAAAAACGCGGCTAAACCTCTCCGCAGAGTGCCGCAGCATCCTCGTGCGTTATTGCGCCCACATCCCTCGCAATTACCGATATCGAGACGGTATCCGGCTTGTGTGCTGGCCTGCCTCCCTGCCGGCTGTGACGCTAGCTGACAAGCCCCCGTTGTAGGTGTTTCTGGTCTTGCGAAATCACCTGGGCGATGAGAACCTTGGTCGAGCTGGTGGAGTTCTTTACGAGATGATGGAGGTTGACTGCCAGTACTCAGACGACCCCGGCGCGGCCTTCCAGCGGTGGAGGCATGACCACATGAACAGACATGTACGCCCGTCTCGCTCAGCCGCCGTTAACTTCCATGCCGGGTTCTAACGAGTGCACACAGACGGACCTCGAGCTTCCACATGTCCCGCACCTAACGACTGTTACTTCTACGATTGTCCCGAGCAAAGCCCTTGTGCAATGGCGAAGAGACCACGCCCAGCGATACTCCACGAGGTTGTCTGACTACTCACTGGCGGGTCTTCGTGATATCAAATCACGGGGATGCATTCGATCCAAGAAAGACTGGGCGATTGAGTACACCATGTACACTTCCTCGCGCGATGGAGGCACTCGAATATTCCGGCGCATCAAGGCGAAGGAGCTTCACGAAACCCTGCGGAATTATGGCACGCCTCGTATGGGGAATTTTGTCGAGGAACGACATGTGGACTGCGACAATTTGGCAGTGAATGTCACGGTCAAGGCACACAGACAGGAAGCCACAAAGAAGTGCCCTGGCCTACCCGCCTCCCGCGCCCTATCAACTATAACGAAACGCCAAAGCTATGCACGGGGCCTTTCGAACCGAATATTTCTCTATCGGACTGTAAACCATGGAAAGAGCCCGGCTGGAATTGCATGGCTCGCGGGCATACCGAGGTTGTGTAGTGCTTCATCGACGGACGGGGTCGAGCCGACGACGAATGCTACATTGGTCGACCCAAGGAAGATCCCCAACGCTAACTTTGCCAGAAAATTTGGACTTTTCACAGATCACCACCCACTTCCCCCGTCATTAAAAGAGCTTCCGGTTGCTGAGGACAAGGTTACTGAGATGGTGATGAGTTCTTCTGTTGGAGACATGTATTGCCCCCGGACATTTCAGGGGCCATTCACTCCTCAACTTTGGTTTGATAGTGGCCTAGATTACAGATGGAATGGCTGACTATTTGCTGTCATCAGACCAGAGGTACGGCGAAGTGCCTCGTATGGTGACCAGGCCACGCCGTAGTCTCCACCAGGAGGAGCAGGGCGTAAAGGAATGGAATCACTCGACTCAACCTACTTTACTTTGGTTCTTTCTCGGGTTCCTTTACTCTTCTGAGCACTGGACGTAAGAGTCCTTGTTGCAGGTTGAGCGTAACTGCTCAACCCCAAGTGTCGAGTTGAGCTATGAGGCGCTGGTATCATGGGGCGATTTTCTCACAGCAACAGCTGTTCAGACTTCACTGTCGTGGATTTTGGTGCCTTATATGGCAGGCTGGCGTTTCCCTGGCGGGCCTGCACCTCGCAGCTGGCAAAGTACAGCTCTGGGAGCAGCTGGCAGCAAACTATCTAAGGCTGGCCAAGCAACCAAACCAAACCAAACACTCTCTCCCTTTCACCCTCCACGCTACCGGCTCGCTTTCGTCACGTCTTCTTCTGCCGACTTGCGACTCAAGTATTTTGCTCTTGACAAGAAAGTAGAGAGCGTATGGGAGTTGCTCGCTGCGTTATTTGTTTCCAGGTGTGCAGCCTATGAGTGACAGCTACAGCCAGACCGAACTCCTACTACCTAGCAGAGAGTCTCGAGACGCGTCTTTTGTCTGTCAACCAACAGCTGCCTTTGATTACCTCTGTCCTTCTTGTTTTCGGTCTTCCTTTTTCAGAGCTTCGCTTGCCACCTGTTCAGCCCGCAACGCGTGAGCTCGATGCCGTCCCCGAGCCCGACGAAAAACAAGGACAGGAAATCGGATCAATCGACTTCTTCCCTGACTCCATCGCGAAGAAGTCTTTATCGCGGGTCTGCCGGTCCTCAAGGACAATCTGTCTCGCCCAAGAAGCGACAAGCCAAAACACCACTGCACATCCGTATGAACTTGACGGAGACTCAGATGGAGAGAATCACGGACGCGTAAGTCAACTTGCCAACAGCCCTTCATCCTCAAAACACTAACACAACTCTCTACAGCTTCACTAACAAGGTCAACAGCAGCCCTGGGAGGGCGCGTCGGCGACTGGAAGAAACGCCGACCAAGTCGACGCCCCAGTCGCAGCAGGGCTCCAGCTCCCGTCACAAGATGACATACAGCCTGAGCAGCAGCGGTGACGACGACGAGGAGTCTCGCGTGGCGTCGACCACCTTTTCCGACCTCATGCCTAGGCGCCAGGGCGACATCTTCGCAGCAAGCCTGGCCGAACGCCGCCAGCAGCCGCCCCCTGCCCCGATCCAGGTCCGCGACAGCCGCGCAGCTGCGCGCACTCCTCATCGGGCGCAGCTGGAATCAGTTTCCCACGCAGTATCGCCTCTCAGCCCACCACGCGAGGGACGCCAGGGAGGAACTGGCAGCGGAGAAGTGTCCCCTTACCACCGGAGTGGTCAGCCTGAATCGTTCTACACTCGAAACACCACTTCGGGCTCGTCCGACGCAAACGTGAATGGCCCCGTGATGGATATGTACAAGGCCTGGGCGCAGAGGGCGAGCCCCATGGAATACCCCGAGCCGCCGCCTCGTGTGCAGAGCGTGGCCCAGCGGCCTCGTCGCTCCAAGAGCACCTCTGATGGCCTCGTCTCGGACGGCCTGCGGTTCTCCGAGGGCCCACCTCCTCCTTTGCCAATCCAGAATCCAGCTCGTGGTTCTGCCGTGCAGTCTGCCGACAGCCCACCTTTTTCTCCTCTCGCGCTCTACTTCCGTGGGAATGACTTCCCGTCGGTCAAGAAGGGCGAGAAGACAATGATTGGGCATAACGGCTGGCTGGAGCGTACGGGCAAGGCTTTGGAGAAGGCAAAGAAGGCCCCGCAGAAGAAGGCGGGCCTCCTCGAGAGCATCAAGAAGATTGCAAAGGACATGGTACGCGATTTTACTGAACATTCCGAGAGGGGATACAGCTAACGCATCATAGACGGCAGAATTCTCCAACCCGAACCGCCGCTCCCAGTCTGCGGCCAAGGAGGCCGGAGCTGCCCATGTTCCCATTTCTCTCAACGCTCGGGAGCAGAGTCTCCTGTACTGCGAGCTGGAGTTCCATCTCACAAGCGCGCTCAACGACTTCATCACGGCCGAGCTCGACAAGGGCCACCTCGTGCCCGACAACCTCAAGAAGATCTCCGACTGGTGGAATGGCCAGGGCCGCCCAAAGGTGGTTGGCTTCCGGTACGACCTGGAGACGCAGCTGGGGCTCGTCGGCCTGCATGTCAACGACTTCAACTTTTACGGCCGCCGCCAGAGCAACCCGATCGAGATTGCCGGTCTCCTCGACGCCATGAAAACCAACGCCCGCCAGATCCGCGTCCGCACCTTTTGCCAGCCCGACCCGGTCATTGCGAAGCAGCTCGTCGACGCGCAGTCGCTGTTCAACATGATCAATGCTTCGAATGCCCAGCAGGCTGCGCTCGCAGAGATTGCGCAGTTCTTCAAGGTGATTGTAGAGCGGGAGAGGGATTATCGCGAGCGCCGAGTCCGCGAGGTGCGAAAGACGCGCATGCCGCAGCCGCAACGAGACACTGCTGATTCGGAATGGCAGCAGCCTCACCAGGCGCAGCAGGCGCAGCAACAGCTGCAGCAGCAGCGTGAGCGATTCGACATCGACAGGGCTGCGTACGAGGCTAGGAGGGCCCATGGGTATGAAGTCGTGGAAGATCCGCTTCCGTACGCTCGCTAACTCTGGAGGGAAGATGCTGGTCTTAGGATGCCCGCCGTAAAGACCCTCCGCTTCCGGCTTCGATGGACGAGTGCTTCTTCGTTTAGAGTTCAGAGGGTGAGCGACTGGTACGAATGTGAGTGACTGGGACGACTGAGCTGACACGGTGACATGGAGGGAGTAATGGACAACGAAACGATTGCGGGCACGGGAGCTTGTGTGAGGATGGATCGACAGGGAGGGTTTCTGCTTTTGCTTTGAGGGTGAAAGTAATGTGGGTGATGAGGCTCAGGTGAGGGTGAAGGTAATGGTCGGCGAAAAGAGCACGAGCTGCTCAGGCGAGGGTGAAAATAATATTGAGCGGAAAGAGCCCAGGACTACTCAAGGATTGACGAGGTTGGGCCCTCGCTCCTTGCTATGAGGGCTGGCTGAGCATTCTGGGGCTGCTGTTGTGGGACGGATGTTGAACACTCGGGAACTGCAAACGGGGATCAAGTGTCTGAGTATTAAGGCAGAGTACTGTGCGTCACGAACAAGATAAAATCCGGGGGACGAGAAAATCGAACAAGAAAAAGAGTCAAGCATCGTTGTGTACATGTCGTCGTGATTCATCATCCTGCCCGTCCTGTATCTCCAGCCCAACTCCAGCCGGCCGTTGTTGCCCGCCGTTTTTGCCCACGCCGTGAGATTACAATCATGGCCATCCCATTCCATCCAAGAAACACAGACGTCGTGAGAGCTGAATTCTGCGTCGCACGTATTATTAATAAGCCGTCAAGGCAGCGAGCAGCAATGGTAAGGGCGGCTTTCTCAGCATCAGTAGCGATACCGGTCGTCGTCATCTCTGTGGCGTCTGCTGCGTCTGCTGCGGCTGGATCGTCTATCGTCGTCGCGTACGTGGTCGTAGTCGTCATCGTCATCGTCATCGTCATCGTACAGCCGGCCCCTGCCGTTCCTGTGGTCCAGGTCGCCCGGGCGTCCGGAGTCGTAGTGCGGGAGGTCCTCCTCGCGGCCGTGGCGGCCCTCCCAGGCGAGCTGGCGGTTGCGGCCGCGGTCGCGCGAATCCTCGACCTTGTTGGCGATGGCGTTGGCACCCAGGCCGCCGGCGACGGCACCGAGGATCGTGGAGACCATGCGCGGCGCGGCCTCGTCGCTGTGGCGGCGCGCGCGCCCGCCGGCGCCGGCCTTGTGCCGGTGCTTGAAGGCCGCCTCGGAGGCCTTGTTGGCGACGATGCCGCCGACGACGGCGCCCAGGAGACCCACGCCGATGCCCGCGGGTGTGTTGGAGAAGTTGTCCCGGACAACGCTACGGGCGCGGCCGAGGGTGTCGGTGGTGGTGGTGCCGCGGGAGCCGGCGCGGGAGCCGGCGCGGGAGCGGCTGCGGCTGCTGCGGTCGCCGTCGAAGCCACGGCCACGATCGCGGTGGGAGCGCGACGAGGAGCGCGACGAGGAGCGCGAGGGCGATCGCGGGCGGCGGACGACGGCGGACGACTGCGGGGGCACGGACCGGGGGCGGGAGTCCCTTGACGACGGCGAGGGCAAGCCGAGCATGGAGGCGCTGTCGCGGTAGTAGGACTCGTTGAGGCCGCGAGCAGGTTGCTGCGACGGCGGCTGCGGAACTTGCAGGGCTCGAGGGACTTGCGGCAGCTGCTGGTCCTGGTCGAAGCCCCTCGCGGTGCTGSTGCTGCCGCCGCCTCCGCCGGAGTGGTACTCGGGGGAGTAGTCACGGTTGTGTCGCGCGCGACGGGAGTCGTCGTCGGCGGCCGCGTATCTGGACATGGCGCCGGTTGGCTGGCTCGGCGCTGAGGAGCAGTCTCTGCGGCGCGGGACAACAGGCGAGACGGGTTGGGAGAAGCAGATGGCCGCTTATCAATGGAGTGAAGGAAGCTGGGGCCGGGTGACTGACGAGTGACTCGGTCAGCCCTACGATGAGGGAGGGCAGCTGACCTCGGCTCGGGCAGCACGGGGGAGGGACGGGACGGCTGACCAACTACCGTTTACCTATCATCACGAGACGAGAGCTGCCGGTGCWGCTGGTGCTGGTGCTGCGCATTGGAACCACCCAATGTCCTGCTGCGTGCCGCAGATGGTGGCGGAGCCGGCTGGATGCACCAGCCGTCTTGAGAGCTGGTCTGCCATGGACGCAAGGCCACCTCCGATGGGGACGCCCGACGCCGGTGCCCAGGATTGCATGGCTCTGCGCCCGTTGTTTGCCTCGCGAGGGCTTCGTTGATAAAAGCCGCGCGGGTGTGGAATAAGCCAGGTTTCCTGTTTTGGGCGGGCGTCGTGGTTGGTTCACGTCACTCGACGCCTCGGGTGCTGAACCGAACCCGTCTGTATTACTCCGTACTTCGTACAGAGCGGTCAACATTGTGTCGTGCCGTTCATTGGCCGCACGGACAACCGCAAGAAGACCAACGAGAAGAATGGATAGCATGGTAAAAGAGGGACCTCGCTTGAGCTGAGGAGGAGGAGGAGGAGGGGAGGGGAAAGAAGCTTGTTGTCCTCCGTACTTCGTACCTCGCCAACCCCAGCGCAAGAGCCACAGCTATCGCCAAGCACAATGATACTCGTACGAGTATGAGCCAACGTGACTGTGTCTTACAAATTCCCAGCTAATAGTGCTCCGTAGTACTTTGTACTTCGTAATCATACGTAGTACCAACACCAACCCCCGAGCTGCCCACACGGAGGGAATTAATATTCCGAGTACGGAGCAAGTACGGAGTCAAGCGCGGAATTCCAACACCAACCCCCACCCACCTCTGTCCTCCACTCCGATGAGTTCGCCGACTTGACGGATGCCCACAGCCCGCCCCCTTGCTGAACATGCTTGCTACAGGCACGAGCAAGCAGCCTCGGACGGCTGGGGACTAAACAAGACATGGCGCGATAGGTGGGGGAACGGACCGGCCGTGATGCTCAGCTCCCTTTCCTCGGGCTCCGTCTTGGCCCAACTTGGACTCGACAATGCACCGTCGGTGACCCGGTTGTATCTTCCCCGTCGTTTGCCTGGCAAGCGAAGAAGCACCGTGTTACGACCATGAGTGCCTCACCGCCGCTGGAGTCGGGAATTGGCGTTGCGCGTCGGACCGAGGGGCGTCATGACAGCCATAGCCTGGGCAACACATTCAACAGCCACGCCGCCGAGTCTGAGAGTCTTCTCCGGGGCTCAGACGGCGGCGGCGGCCATGGCGGAGACGAGGCCGACGAGGAGCGTGAGCGCTGGAACTCGCCGCGCATCAACAAGTATCGGTATATTTCCGTCAACCTGTCTCTGCTCATCATGGGCATGCACGACGGCTGTATAGGCGTGAGTGGGAGGCATCCCAAAGGCAGCTTCACGCATCGTCGTTACTGACAGCCTCTTATGGACAGGCCCTGCTACCATATGTATGTCCGAGACTCGGCACAGACGACTCCTCCCTCTCACAACAGGCCAACTGCTCCAAGAGACATCTGCTGACTGACGCATCAACCCTCAACAGATCGAACGCTACTACGACCTCAACTATGCAACCGTATCCACCATCTTCCTCGTCCCCTTCCTCGGCTACGTCACCGCCGCCTTGTCCAACAACTGGATTCACCACCGCGTCGGCCAGCGCGGCATCGCCTTTCTGGGCCCCGTCTTCCGCCTCGTCGGCTACGTGCCCATGGCCCTGCACCCGCCCTTTGCCGTCTTGCCCGTGCTGCTCGTCTTCACCGGCTTCGGTAACGGCATCGAGGACAGCGCGTACAACGCCTGGGTCGGCAACATGCACCAGACCAACGAGCTGCTCGGCATCATCCACGGCTCCTTTGGGCTGGGTGGCACCATCGCGCCGCTCGTCGCGTCCGTCATGGTGGCCAAGCTGGGGCTCGAGTGGTACACCTTCTTCTACGTGCTCATCGCCGTCGTCTGCGTCGAGCTCGCCTTCGGGCTGTGGGCGTTCTGGGGCGCCACGGGGGCCGCGTATCGCGAGAAGCTGCGGCGCGGCGGCGGCGGCGGCGAGGGCGTCACGACGCGCGACGTCCTCGCGGAGCCCGTCACCTGGCTCGTGGCCATCTTCCTGCTGGGCTACGCCGGGGCCGAGGTCAGCCTGGGTGGCTGGATCCCGACCTTCATGATAGAGGTACGGCACGCGGACCCGTTCATCGCTGGCGTCACGGCGACGCTCTTCTGGCTGGGGCTGAGCCTCGGGCGCGTCGTGCTGGGCTTCGTCACAGGCCGCATCGGCGAAAAGCTGGCCATCACGGGCTACCTGCTGCTGTCCGTCGCGTTCGAGTTGCTGTACTGGCTGGTGCCCGCCACCGTCGGCGCCATGTTCTTCGTCACCCTGCTGGGCTTCTTCCTCGGGCCGCTGTTCCCGGCCGCCATCGTCGTGGCCACGAAGCTGCTGCCGCGCGAGTACCACGTCAGCGCCATTGGCTTCGCGTCGGCCATTGGCGGCGGCGGCGCGGCGGTGCTGCCCTTCGCGGTCGGCGCCATTGCCGAGGGCCACGGCGTCGGGGTGCTGCAGCCGGTCATCCTAGCTGCGCTCATATTCCTCCTCGTCGTCTGGCTGGCGCTGCCGAGAGGGAAGCAGAGGAGGGGGGCCAAGGGAAACGAGACGGCGGCTGAGGGAGCGAGTCTGATGAAGAGGGTTTCGTCCTGGCTCACAGCGCGGCTTGGCTCTTGACGCTGTGGGCTCTTCAGGAGGGTTAGATGTAAAATTTGGGGGCTGCGAAACGATTCGCTGCTGACGTTGATGAATTAAACTCCAATGGAAGTAAATAAATATGATTGAATGTGGAAGAGCTGTGCCAAGTGCAAATGTGCGATCGGCGCGTTTGGTGTTGAAGCCGTATCTTATCGGCGGGGCAGGCATCGGCGTGGAAAAGTGACCTCAAAGTCCACTTCATCCCACCCGCCATCGCACATCGCGCGGGACAAACCACGTCACAGCCGCCTTCTCCCCCATCCATGCCATTGCAGCAATCGGCATCTACTCTGTACCTCACTTTCATGACGAAGGCCCATCTGGCCTCGATATAGACGCAGCACTGGGGTGTGCTCCCACCGTGGCCACGATCATCACCCACGGCCACGAAGCCACGAAGCCACGATGCCGTCTTCGGAGCAGCACCCGTCCTCCTCCCCGAGCACCACCACCGCCATCCTCCCCCTCGCGCCCCTGCAACCTGACCTCCACGAACGCGCCTGGGTCTCCGTACCGCACCCGACCCTCCCCCTCCTCGCGACCGCGCACTCCAAGGGCGCAACCGTCTTCTCCCTCGCCACCCTCTCCGCCCACAGCGCCCTCACGGGGGGCCACACCCGCTCCGTCCGCTCCGTCGCCTGGAAGCCCGGCCTGCCACCGCACAAGCTGTGCCTCGTGACGGCGAGTTTTGACTCTACGGCGGGCCTATGGCGCTGGGACGGCGACGCGGCGGGGGGGGATGCGCTGGAGCGGGAGGTAACAGCCGCCAGCGCGACGAGGGGCGACGACGACGGCGATAGTGCCGGCGACAAGGACTGGGAGTTTACGCTGGTGCTCGAGGGCCACGAGTCGGAGATCAAGTCGTGCGCCTTCTCCCCCTCGGGCGCCTACCTCGCCACCTCCTCGCGCGACAAGTCCGTCTGGATCTGGGACGAGTACGGCACCACAACCGGCGGCGGCGACGAAGACGAAGACGAGTGGGAGACGCTCGCCATCCTCAACGAGCACGAGGGCGACGTCAAGGCCGTGGCCTGGTGCCCCGACGTGCCCGGGCGCAACGCCCGCCGCCGCTTCAGCGCCGACGTGCTAGCCAGCGCGAGCTACGACAACACGGTGCGCGTGTGGCGTGAGGACGCCGACGGCGAGTGGGTGTGCGTCGCCGTGCTCGAGGGCCACGCGGGCACAGTCTGGGGCGTGCAGTGGGAGCCGCAGCCGCACAACGGCCGCTTCCCGCGGCTGCTGACCTTTTCAGCGGATGCGACGGTGCGCGTCTGGGCGCTCAGGGACGACGACGACGACGACGTCGCCGACGCCGACGGCGCCGCCGCGAGGAGCGCGCTCGGCGGCATCCCCAACACGATGAGGCGGTCGCTGCGCGAGGAGTGGACCTGCACTGCCGTGCTGCCCAAGGCGCACGACCGGGACATCTACGCCGCCACCTGGAGCGGCGCGTCGGGCCTCGTAGCCAGCACGGGCAGCGACGGCATCATCGCGCTGTACAGGGAGCTCGAACCGCCGCAACCGTCGTCGACAGCGGCGAGCACAAACGGCCACCACCCCATGACCAACGGTCACGCCGAGTCGCCGGCCGCGTCGTGGGAGCTGCTCACCACCGTGCCCAACGCCCACGGGCCCTACGAGGTCAACCACATCACCTGGTGCCGGCGGTACGACGCGGGCTCTACGCGCAGGGGCGAGGAGGAGATGCTGATATCAACGGGAGACGACGGAGTGGTGCGTCCATGGGAGGTCAAGTTGGAAAGCTGAAGAACACCTCGTTCAAATGCAAAATGAATGTCAAATGAATCTTCCAACAACAGTTGTCGCCGCGAGGCATGTTATGTGATTGACGCTTCAAAAGTCGCTCCATTGTTTTAAACCCCACAGAAACCCAGATATGCCTTACCGTACCTAAACTACGCTATGGGAACAAGGTACAGATACGAATTGTCCCCGAGGGAGGGTATGATACAGCGTACTACACAAAGGAGCCTCCCTCGTCCCCAGTCCCCTCCCCTCTCCAACCAACATCTAGTAATAGTCTTCCTCTCTCAACCTTCATGCCAACGTCGTCTCTCTGCATGTCCCTCGACTGCAAGGCCTCGTCTTTGTCTACTCGCCCTTGAGCTTGTCCTGCTTGACGGTAAAGGCCATCTCCAGCAGCTCCTGCTCCTCTTTGCTGTGCACAGACTTCATGCCTGTCGCCACCGACGCGCTCGGGTTGCGGCCCGCGTACATCACGTGCTTGCGGTCGTGGTACTTGGTCTGGTTCAACAGCGTCTCGATGCGCGGCTGCGTGAAGCTCCAGGCGCCGGCGTTGAGAGGCTCCTCCTGCGCCCAGACGATGGTCTTGGCGTTGGGGTACATGTCCAGGTTATCCTTGAGCTGCTGCCAGGGGAAGGGGTTCAGCTGCTCGATGCGCGTCAGGGCCACATTGTCGATCTTGTTGTCCGCGCGGTACTTGTGCAGGCTGGTCCAGACCTGACCGCTGCAGAGAATGACGCGCTCAACCTCCTCGGGCGACTTGATGGCGCCCGTCTGGTGCTCGGGGTCGGGGATGATCCACTGGAAGCCAGCGTCCTCACCAGTGAATTCCTCAATGTTCGAGCGAGCAAGAGGGTGGCGGAGCAGGGATTTTGAGAAGAAGATGATGAGCGCTATAGATACTGTCAGCATACCATGTTTACTCGGTCCGTGACCGCTCGGGCTTACGCTTTCGGAACTGTCGCTGCATCTGTCGGCGCAGCGCGTGGAACAGGTTAGCAGGAGTCGTCATGTAGGCAATCTGCATGTTGCAATCCTGGTGCTGCCGGGCAAGCTTCTCCTCCGATGGGAAGATGCGCGGGTCCTCATTGCACAGCTGCAGGTAACGCTCCAGACGGCCAGACGAGTGCTCGGGGCCTTGGCCATCGTATCCGTGGGGCAGGGACATGACAAGACCAGTTCGCTGCATCCACTTGACCTCGCCTGAGGCGATGAACTGGTCGATGATGCACTGCGCGTTGTTGGCAAAGTCACCGAACTGGGCCTCCCACATGACGAGGGCGTTGGGAGACGACAGAGAGTAGCCGTATTCGAATCCAAGAGCACCAAACTCACTCAGGGACGAGTTGGAAATGACAAACTTGCCCTGGTCCTTGCTGATGTGCTGGAGCGGGGTATACGTTTCCTCAGTCTCCTGGTAGTGGAAGACGGCGTGGCGCTGCGAGAAAGTCCCACGCTCAACGTCCTGGCCAGAGACACGGACGTGGTAGCCCTCGGTTACCAGAGTGCCAAAGGCCAGAGCCTCGGCTGTGGGGAAGTCAATGTTCTTGCCCTCGACGACAGACTTGGTGCGGTTGGTAAGGATACGCTTCAGGTTGCGGTGGATGTGGAAGCCCTCGGGGGCGGATCCGATGACTTCGCCAACATGTTCCACAGTCTTAGAATCGACGCTGGTGGAATGGTGAGGAAGGACCTCGGTTGCAAGCTCCTTCGGAGACTTGAAGCCGTTCCACGCGGACGTGGTCCACTCCTTGGAGGTCGGCTGGTAGTCCTTGGACTTGTTGAAGCTCTCCTCCAGCATGCCCCAGACCCATTGCTTGTGCTCCTCGACGTCCTCCTTGGTAAAGGTGCCGTCCTGGAGCAGCTTGTTGACGTAGACGTCGATTTGAGGCTCCTTGGAGTTGATGCGCTTGTACATGAGGGGTTGGGTGAACGAGGGCTGGTCGGTTTCGTTGTGGCCATGCCTGCGGTAGCAGATCAGGTCAATGACAACGTCGTGCTGGAACTCGGCGCGCCAGTCAGCGGCGAGCTGGCAGACGAAATTAACGGCCTCAACATCGTCGGCGTTAACGTGGAAGACGGGCGCATCAATAGCCTTGGCAATATCCGTGCAGTAGGCGGTCGAGCGGGCGAAACGGGGATCAGTGGTGAAGCCAATCTGGTTGTTCACAACCAAGTGGATGGTGCCACCAGTGGAAAAGGCAGGCAGCGAGTGGAATCCCAGGCATTCGTAGACGATGCCCTGAGCGGCAAAGGCGGCATCGCCGTGCAGCAGCACGCTCATGGCGGTCCTGTGGGCCTTTTCATCGTTGTTGTAGTGCTGGATGGCGCGGGTCTTGCCCAGCACGACAGGGTCTTCAGCCTCCAAGTGAGACGGGTTGGCGACCAGGGAGAGCTGAACGCGCTTTCCAGAAGGCGTGGGACGCTCAAAGTTCATGCCCAAGTGGTACTTGACGTCGCCGGAACCCTCGTCCTCGGCGCCGCCAGTGCCAGCAAACTCGGAAAAGATGGACTCGTTGGGCTTTCGCACGACGTTGGAAAGGACGTTGAGTCTGCCACGGTGAGGCATACCGATGACGATATCCTTGACGCCGTAGTCGACACTGCGGTCAATGAGGGCCTTCATGCCGGGAACCAGGGTTTCGCAGGCCTCGAGCCCGAATCGCTTGTCGTTGGGGTATTTCGTGGCCGAGAAGGACTCGAAGCTGGAGCTCCAGATGAGTCGGTCGAGGATGCGGCGCTTCTCGTCGATGGAGTACTTGAAGGGTTGGGGCACCTCGAGGCGCTCGCGCAGCCAATCGCACTTTTCGCGATCGGGGAAGTGAATGAACTCGACGCCGTACGCACCGGCGTAAATCTTCTCACACGCAGCGATGATCTCGCGGAGCGTCATCTTCTCGCGGCCATCCTTCTTGAATCGGGGCAGGATGCCGGGGCCGAGGGTGTACTCGTTGTCGAGGTCCTTTTCGGAGAAGCCGTAGTGCTCAAGGGCCAGCTCCTTGGGCTTGATATTACCAAAACCCGCGGCTGTGTTGCGGATGCCCAGAGGGTCGATATTGGCCTTGTGGTGGCCGCGGGCCTGGTACGCGCGCACCAGCAACTGGACCTTGAGATGGTTGGTGACATCGGAGCCGTCCTCAAGGGCCAGGCCGCCGCCAAGACGAGGCACGCCGCCCGTCATGCCGGGCACCAGGTTGGGGGGCGGCTGGAAGGCCTGGGAGATGGGCATCTCGCCACTCTCCATATTCTTGAAGTAGACCTGCCACGAGACGTGGACACTCTTGGGGTCCTCTTTCCACTGCATGTACATCTCATCGATGTAGTTGGCAGTGCTTCCCGAGAGGAAGTTGTCGCTGGGATCGGGGGGCGAGTGCGTCGCGCTGGTTGCGTAGGAGCGCGCAGCCCCGACGGCCAGGGGCCTGCGGGAGGCAGTGAGCTTCCATGACGAGGTGCGCGCCGAGGTGGTCGAGATGGCGCATTTTGAGGACGAGGATGAGCACCGGGCGCCTCGGAGCAGCTGGGAGCTGGCTCTACAGAGCGAATTCCGCAACATGGCGAGGGAGGGTTGGTGATGTGTTGACGGGAGCTTCACGCGTAAAAGCAGAGACCAGGAGGATAGGTGCGGTCAAAGCTCAAACAGATGACTCATTCCCCAGCCTCGAGACCGCAGAGATCGCAAAAGAGCGGCGGAGTAAGTCAGAAAGTCAGGTCTGACTGAGAGCGTCTGAAGGAGCAGATGACTCGAGGCCGTGGTGCAGGAGAACGAGGTGTTAATGCCAGCTGGACTCGCCGTCAGCCAGTCGTCGTCGAGGAAAAGTTGCGGTCATTGACGGCAAACCCTGTTTCGCCTGCACCAGGCGCCCTGGGGCATTTCGGGCGTGCCGGGGCACAGGAGGCCTGCAGGGAGGCCACAGGGCGCAGCTAGCCACTCACCTTTTCGGGCCAAGTTGCTGGCCACGGGGCCACTGAGGACCCACGACAGTGTCTATCGCACCGTAACGCCCCCCGGTAGCGGCAGGAAGGCGGCACCGCGCACAGCAGGTTATTCGTACAGTACGGGTAGGGGAGGGGGTGATGCTTTGCCGACGCCACAACTGACAGCCTAAGCCACGCCGTCAACTGCACCAGCCTCAACCCATATTTTCTCGGTACGGAGCACTCCGTTCGAAGTACGTACCCGTGCCATCGCAACGTTCTCTTGTCACTCACGCTTGAAATCATCACCAACGCTGCGCTCCTCGCGTCGTTCACGAGATCCATCGGCGCATTTCCACGAGGCTGCTGCAGAAATCGGACCCGCGCCACTGTCGCCGTCTGCAGAATCCATGAGATATTGAGGAAACCTTGCCGTCGTCGAGTGCGTGTCCAGCGGAGGGTGAGGAATGGGGATGAGCGCTGCACGTGCGCCAGAGTGAGTGAGGGAAGAGAGAAGAAGGAACACCGCCGCCGCCATCATGGCCATCCCCGTCGGGCGCACCCTCTTCAAGAAGAAGGATGGCATCCTCACGTTGACAAGAGACCACCAAACCGTCACCTGGACGCCAAACACGGGCGGTCCACCAACGATTTCACTACCGGTCGCCAGCATTACCAGTACGCTCTTGCGATGCCCTCTACTTTTCTCTTCGAACATGTGTTCTGACTCTGGAACGGCCAGACCTTCAGCAGACGCCAGACAGTTCTCCCAAGGTGATGCTCAAGATCTTTGAAAAAGCAGAGAACGGCGCAGACCCCGTTGCCTATCTCTTCCACTTCAACACGTCAGAGGCCAAGGTCGAGGCCAAGGTTGTGAAGGATGTTCTCTCCAGGCTGTTAGCTGACCTCCGGGCCAATGACGCCGGCATACCCAGGCCCACGGCCGGGACACTCTCTGCAGCTGGGTCGTCAACGCCCGTCGGCAACGGCGGCGGCGGCGGCAGTGTGTCTGCGTCCATGGCCTTTGCCAGCGCCGTCAATTCACAGCCATCGTCAACGCGCTGGTTCGACGACGGCCAGCTGAAGGCTGATATTGAATTGCAGCAGTCCCTAATGAAAAAGGACAAGAACCTTCATCAGACCTACGTCGAAGCCATCTCGACAAAGCCAGAATCCATATCAGGTGCGGCCTTTAACTCTCAGTTCTGGTCAACGCGCACCAATCTATTACGTTCACACGCTATCGAGATCAACCAGAAGCGGGGCGCCTACAATGTGCTCTCCACCGTGAAGCCGCGGACTGTCGACGGTGAGCTGAAGCTCAACATCAGCGTCGAGCAAGTGCAGATGATATTCGCCCAGCACCCCCTGGTGAAGCGGATATACAACGAGAACGTGCCCAAACTCTCCGAGGCCGAGTTTTGGTCCCGCTTTTTCCTTAGCAGGCTCTCTAAGAAACTCAGGGGCGAGCGCGTGACGGACAACGACCGTCCGGATCCGCTCTTCGACAAGTATGACGTGGGCGAGAACACGCAGGGCTTCCAGAGCAAGATCATGGCGCAAACTGTGCCGCACATCATCGACTTGGAGGCCAACGAGGAGAACCAGGGCGGCGTCCGGAGCGGCAATGCCAAGGACGTGGAGATGCGGCCGAGGGCCAACATCACCATCGTGAAGACGCTCAACAGTCTTAGCGAGAAGATCATGGCCAACGTCGCTCCCTCGGACGCGAATATCGATGATGGACAGGGTCCCTACGACACGTACAACGAGCTGGCTCTGCGTGACCTGATGGGCGACGCCAAAGAGCACCGCATCATGCTCAACGTCAAGGAGCAGAACAAGTTCTTCTCCAAGCGAGAATCAGCGCCATCTGCTAATGCGCGGATTTTTGCAAAGCAGAACACAGCAGAGGTGCTCTCCAAGCTACGACGCGCGCTCCAGAGCTTCGAGGCTGCCGGTGCCGACAGGACAGGCCTCCAGGCGGCAATCGATTTCGACGACGAGAGCGACAGCGACGACGAGCAGAAGCGCTCCCACGTCGGCTCCCGCGCGGCCATCAAGGCCGCAGAAAAGGAGGTCATGGACGGAGTTCTCCAGCAGCGGTCGCAAAAGTACTGCCACGCGAGCGACGCAACCTCTCCCATGGGCATTCCGCCACACATCGCCGCCAAGTGCGCCCTGACGCACGCCACGACAATCGAGTTCCTGCACCAGTTTTGGAATGCCTTCCTGTCGGGCGAGCCAGACCGCGCAGCCGAGCTGCAGTACCTGAGCGAGTCGCTTGGGCGCTCTGCCGCGCGCGTTGCCGCCGTCGCCGATGAGGCCGAGGTCGAGCGCGAGGCCATTATCCGCCGGCGCAAGCAGGAGATCCGCGACCACTTCGACCGCACGGGCAAGCGCATCCGCTGGAAGGCCGACATGGTGTGCGGCGGGCGCGACGCCGTCGTCAAGCTGATGCAGCCCGTGTTGGACGCGCTGGACAAGGCGCAGGGGAACTACTCCCGCGCGCTGGCGGCCGAGGGCATTCAGATTTCGACGGAGCGATGATGAAGCAAGCAAGCAAAGGTGCTTGGCTGTGTGTAACCACGATGTTTGAAAAGCACGGAAGTGATGAGATCCGACGTGCACGGGAGAGCCGGGTAATCTGGCTCGAGGTACCTACAGTAGTATATCGTCTTTTTAATCGTCTTGTACCCCGTACAGTAGAAATACAAAAAATATTCCAGGCATCTCGTTCGTAATATACCGCAACTCGTACGTTGCTCTCGAAGACGTATCACGCAAAACATTGTGTACCAAAACGGCGCCATCCTCACGATAACACGGCGCCACATATTTCCCCTTGAATCTAACCCAGCCAGGCCGATACAAATACAAGCAGACCTCACAGCCCGCTACCACCCGGACGAATCCTCGCCTCCTCCGCCACCGCATACTGCTTATCGTCCAGGACGCCAAACCCCATGGCCTTCTTCTTAGCCCCCTTCTTGCGGTTGCCGTACTCCTCGTCAAACTTGCGGATCATCTTGAGCGACACCATGTCCTCGCTGATGCTGGCGGGGATCTGCCGCACGGCGCGCTCAAAGTGGTCCCTGCGCAGGACGCGGCGCTCGGGGTACCGGAAGGCCTCGGGGCCGGTGTGCTTGGCGGCGGCCTCATTCTCCTCCTCCACGGCGGCCATGGCGGCGGCGACGCAGACGTTCTTGAGGTCCGAGCCAGAGTAGTGCGGCGTCCGGGCTGCGTAGTCGTCGAGCGAGACGGAGTCATCTAGGGTCTCTCCCTTGAGCAACAGCCGCAAGATGGTGGCGCGGTCGTCTTTGAGCGGCAGATCGACGAGGATCTTGCGGGGCAGCCTTCGCAAGACCGCGTCGTCCAGGTCAAACGGGCGGTTCGTGGCGACCATGATAAAGGCATTGGTCTCCTCCATGCCGTCCCACTCCTTGAGGAACTGGTTGATGTGCTCGCGATGAGAAGGGCGGTTGCTGAACATGCTGCGGTTTGCAAGCAGCGAGTCCGCCTCGTCGATGAAGACGACACACGGCGAGAGGCGCTTCGCCAACGTGAAGACGGCACGAATCAGCTTCTCGCTCTCGCCAACCCACTTGTCGTTGATGGTGGCGCCGCTGATTTCGAGCATGTTGGCGCCACTCTCCTTGGCGACAGCTTTCGCGAGCATCGTTTTGCCTGTTCCCGGAGGGCCGTACAGGAGACAGCCTGAGATTTTGTCTTGGGCCAACACACCGTACGCAAATGCATCGGGCCGCACAAGAGCCAGTGAGGTAAGCAGCTTAAGCGCAGATATCGTCTCTGCTGGTGCGTGGACATCTGCAAATGTCGTCCGCAGGTTCTCGCGATGGATTTGACCTACAGAGATCCGCTTCTCATATTCGTTCAGCTTCATAGACGCTCTCGTTTCTCCCTTGGCCTCCTCTGCAGTCTTGTTGGGGGCTTCCCCAGGCTCGCCCTTGTATTCGGGGCGCTCCTCGTCGAGGAATGGCTGCCCTGGCTTCTGCCTTAACGGGCCCATCTTGAATCGTTCCAGGAAGCCCGCTGAGCCACAGCCTTCGTGTTTGCTCTTGAGCGCTCTAAAGGCACAGGCCAGATGGTATATCTCACGGACAGGGAGTACCGAGTCTCGCAGGATCGAAAACCGGGGGTTCGCCGACAACAAATACGTTCTCACGCTGTCACTTGACAGGTCAAGAGGTCGCTGTATCGAGCCCGGATCCATCGCCTCGAGCATCCTGTTGATGTTGTGCAAATTCTCGACGAAGTAGTCTGCCTTCTGCAGGCTGAACGGAAACCGCCGGCTACCTTTGGCGGTATGTCTGTCCGCTCGTTCGGGCTGAACGTGGCGGGTAATGACCAAATCGCCACCGGCAAGGTCGAGTATCGCGTTTTGATATTCCTCAGACGGCTGCTCGCACGACGAGGTCCCAAGGATGGCAATCTTCGCCCCTTGTTGCCACGCAGCATCAACCAGCACTCTCAGCCTGCTAATGAGCAAGGACCCTTCGAGAGTCATGCTCAGTTCCACCAGGTCGTGAATGTGAATCAGCACCGGGCGGGACGGAGATGATTGCGACTTAAGATCAGCGGAGCGGATAATGTGATCCAAGATCTTATCAATCTTTAGATTCTCCCACTTGCTGAAGCAATCGTAACCGCCTTGCTTGATCTTCTGCAACTCGTCTTCCAGCGTTCCAGAGGCAGTCCGGAGGCCCATGAGGCCGGCTTCGACGTCGTGGTCCTCGTCATCGGTGTGCCGCCCCGGAAAACCATAGTCTCGGGCGAGTTTACCGTTCAACTCGGCAGCACGGAATCCCATCATGGACAGTGCGCCACGAGAGTACGCCCAGTTCTGACCAAGATAGTCTCCGACCAAGACAGACAGGTCATACGCGTCCAGGCGCACCAAGTCTGCGTGGTTCCAAAACGCAAGGTGCTCTCCAACGGCCTCTGACACCGCGGTACCGCCGTAGCCAGACAGCGAGAGGACGGTAATCGGCCGTTTGCTTGTCTTTGGATCGAAATTGGGCGGTGGCGACGCGAGCAAATCACGGTTGAGGGCCTTTTGCATGGCGACCAGCGTATCGGCAGGGAGGTCGGCGACGGCGTGCGGGAGAGGATAGTCGAGGCGCTCAGCGTGCTTGAGTTGGTTGTCGAGAGACATGGCGAGGGACAGGAACTGGTCGCGGAACTTGTGGGTGCGCTGGTCGAGGTCTTTGTACATGTGCCACCACCAAAACGGCCGTACCTTGTATGTATATTCGGCCTGCCGCGCAGGGTACAGGGCGTCGGTAAGGTGCCAGGCCGAGTCAAGGATCATGTCCCAGAGGCGCAGCACCCTCTCGATTGGCTCTGGGGAGTTCCACCTGACGTTGTTGTCGTCCATGCGGGAGCGCACAAAGTCCATGGCGAGCTCGCAGTCTCTCAGCAAGAGGTCGCTGAGGGCCGTCTCGAAGTAGGACTCGAGGGTCTGGTGCGTGTGTTGAGACCCGGGGCCTTGGTCAACGAAGAGCCGTGACACCTTGTCGTGCTTCGCATCCTCGACGAGCGCAATTGGGAGCCGCGGCTGCGTCCCGGGGCTGTAGATGGACACATTATTATCGAGAAAGCTGCTCGGGAGGTTGACCGGAGGCAGCGCCGAGGCGACTCGTCTGCGCATGTTACGAGACCTCGCGGGCCCGACTGCATGGCTCCTCGTGCGGCCACCAGACGTCTCGGTCCCCGCCTGCGGCTCCGGATCGTCGTCGTGCTCCGTCACGGAGTCGTCAACCGGTTTGCCCCCGGGGCCGTGGGCATTGCGACGGCTGGGCGGTGCGTGGAACGACCGACATGCGGCGGCTGCTGCTGCGACTGCTGCTCCTCGCGGGACTCTTGCGGCCAGGGCAACCGTGGGGAACGCTCGGCGTGCTGCTGGAGCGTGCATCCGGGCGGTTTGGCGACGGCGCCGGCGCAAGGGCTGCGTTGGGGGTCTGGATTCGATCGAGGTTGCGGGCTTGATGGGTTGTTGGATGGCTCGTTGAGATCGCATCGGCCACTGGCAGCCCGGCTCCGTCGCTTTTTTTTTGGCCCGCATTATAATATCCATCTCTGCTTACGTGATCCAACGGCGCGGAGAACAAACCGCATGTTGGTGGCAGCCGATTCTCCAGTCCTGCACCTAGCGAACTCGAGTGACATTGTGCACGTTGCGAGTTGCACAATGTCGGTCGGTGCGCCGTCAGGCCACGAGCTCTTCAACAGCACGTAGCTTCCCGTCTAGTGTGCTTCGGTACGACAATCCACGTAGTTACTTGGTATCTTACCTAAGTAGGTGTGTAATAGTAAAGGCCTAGGGGAGTGCGTACGCGAATTCGTCATGTTGGGGATCATCCAACTGCCCCGCCACGGAGAAGAAGCCGAATCCCGCCCAGCGAAGGCCGCGGGGACTGCCCGACTTCGTACGGAGTACGGAGGACACCGTGCGCTCTCTATGACGATACTCGTAATTGCTTCGTACAAATGAGGACCAACGACTCACCGGGACGTTCTTGGCCGTTTGCGTTTGCCATGGAGGGCCGCGAGCTCCCTGCCCAGTTTGGGTCTCCATCTCAGCCGCAACGAGTTGCGTAGTCGTGAGTCCGTACCTTCTCGGGGTCAAGCATGGAAGGCGCCTCGCGGGTCAGTGATTCATTATTACCTGAAGCCAAGCTGACGCTGCCAGAGGGCCCCCTAGTCGGCTCAGGCACACCAATAAATATCCCGCTCCCGGAGTCGCAACCAACACAGAAAGAATGCCATCTGGAGCCTGGTCCTCGTCCTCGGCCGTCATTAGTCGCCAGCGACTGCATTTGGGGGCTCGTCGTTAGCGTGATAAGTGCTCCATCGCCTCTCGCAACGCTCCCGTCCATGGTCTGAATTCTGAACTCTACACTCGTGTTTCGTACTTGCTACAAAGTAGGAGTCTCGGCTCCGCCTTCATCGCATCTACTCATCGCATCTACTCATCGCATCTACTCGGTATCCTTTAGAAGCTGCTGTTCAGCCTCACCGACAAGCACACCCCTTCTGAAACCCAACCGCTTGTTACAAAACAGCCTCGACTCCGTCTCAATCCGAGTTCGCGTCGTGCTCCTGCGACTACCTACCTTGTCTGGAGCAGCACSACCACCACTTGTCGGTGGCCAAGACCAAAAGTGGTGACCTCATGGCTGGCGTCGGCGGCAACGTATTCCCGCTCCCCGTGCTCAACGAACCACCAAGGGAGAAGACGTACCACCCCAAGCGGCCTCACAAGAAGTCACGTAGGGGATGCAGAAACTGCAAGGTACGCAAGGTGAAGTGCGACGAGGCAAAACCCGAGTGTCGGACCTGTAGAATACGCGGCGAAGACTGCCTCTACCTCCTCAACGCAAAGCTTCCAGGCCGAGGACGAGCATCGGCGTCAGCCTCGGCTTCGGCTTCGCCTTCTTCTTCTCGCGTGTCGCCGTCACAGGACGGCTCGCCCGTCTCCCTCTCCGCCTCTTCTTCCGGGTCCGCTCGTGGATCCGCGTCTCCCACCAACGCCTACGCCCTCGCCGTCTCACGATCGGCACCGCCGGTTCTGATCGAGCCGAGCTTCCGCCCAGCCGGCATCAACGAGACAGACATGAAGCTCCTCTGGTTCTTCACTGCCAACACTTGCTCCTCGTTTTCCGTCGAGCGCGGCAGGAGGAGACCAGCCGAGGAGGTCATGAGGACTACCGTGGTGAAGCACGCCTTCGAGACTCCCTTCTTGATGCACTCGCTGTTCGCGTTGGCTAGTCTCCATCGGCAGATGCTGCAGCTGGACTTTGACCGGTGTAGAGCACTGGAGCACCGAGATGCAGCATTCACGGGCTATCAAAGGGCTGTTGAACACCCTACTCCACCAGCCTATCCGGCATTGTTGGCCCACTCCCTCCTCCTCACGGCTATCACCTCGCAGAACTTCAGGGAGCCCGACAGCGCTAAGCTCTACATAATCAACTGGATGCTCATCTGGAGAGGCATCGGCACCATTTTCGAGAGGACGGACATGTCCAAGGGCAACATGGCCGCCATGGCTTCCAGCGGCCTGCAGACTCTCTTCCACAGGCCCAAGATCGATCTCAAGGATGCGGCCGCACATGTCCCCGGCGACCTCCAGTACATGATTGACACGATTCAGCACCAAGAAGAAGACCACGTCGATAAGCCGACGTACTACACCACCCTCAGGTACCTGGCTTCGCTGTACCAGAATCTTCGAAACGGTGGTTTTGGTGCCCTCATGAAGCTGCGCATCATTACTTGGTTCACCTTTTTGCCCCAACGCTTCGTCGAGCTCGTCCGCGACAGGCGACCCCGCGCTCTCATCATCATCGCCCACTACGCCGCCTTCCTCAAGCTTATGGGCGAAGTCTGGTGGCTGCAGGGCGTTGGCGACCGCTCGCTGCAGGACCTCTGCGAGCACATCGACCACCCCATGTGGGTTGATCTTTTCGATGTGCCCAAGGCGGCACTCGCCGCAAAGGACGACCTTGAGGTGGCCCGGATTCTCGTGCACGATAAAAACTGGGTTCCCCGGGTGCCCCCTGCGTATGAGTGGGATGAGCAGCAAGAGTACGATACAAGGAGACTGACCTGGGTCGATAACGAAGGCAGAGAGATTCGACTTGGACAAGGCCTCGTGTACCCGCAGTCGGGAAATACGGATCCCACTTGGCACAACTTTAACCATGAATGATCTGCCCCCGAGATGCACGCCACGGAGGCATTCTTCAGTACGCTTCTTTTCATTTAGGAATCTTATTATAATGAGCGAGCGGCGTGCAGCGTGCGAGTTGGCTTTCCAGTCACAACTCTTCCTGTATACAGATCTATCGGAGCTTTGTATGCCAGCGAGATTTTGCTCGGCCAAGGAGAACGGGCGTCTTGATATATACCCCCATGCGCGCGTGTCACATGGGGGAGCCTTTGTCTTAAATTGATGCTTTTCACCCGTACTTCGTACACAACGATGTGTTATCAATGAATGTCGAATATTAATGGTCTACTTCAGCGAGCACTTAAGTGTCAACACCATGACGTATCGGAGAACCAGCTGTAGGGTAGCGCTTTGTACGTAGTCGCACCTCGCTGCGTCATGCAGCCGAGAGCATCACCGGACGAAAAATTCACAGACGGGAAGTCATACTGCAGTACTCGTAACTTTACAAGGGGAATTTTGATTTCTTGTACACAGCCCACAAAAGAGACTTAGTTGATGGAGCTTTGAAGAAACCACCCCGGCTCCAGCTCCTCTTGTCTATACACAGGCTCCTCTCCACACCTCCTGACATTATGCAGCTAAGGTCGCCTAGTTCTTCTCTAGATCCGCAAGAATCTTCTCACCCCTCTCCTTGGCCGAAGCGAAGTCGCCAACCATGTAGAAGGCACCCTCGGGTAGGTTGTCACCCTCACCGCTCAGGATAGCCTTGAACGAGGAGATGGTCTCCTTGAGGTCGACCAGCTTACCCTCGATACCGGTGAAGACCTGGGCGACAGTGAAAGGCTGGCTCAGGAAACGCTGGATCTTACGGGCACGTTCGACGGTGAGCTTGTCGGCCTCGGACAACTCGTCCATACCCAGAATGGCGATGATGTCCTGGAGACCCTTGTACTCCTGCAGGATCTGCWGGACACGGGTGGCGGTGTCGTAGTGGTCCTGGCCGACAACACGGGGGTCCAGCATACGGGAGGTGGAGTCGAGAGGGTCGACGGCGGGGTAGATACCCAACTCAGAGATACCTCGGGACAAGACGGTGGTGGCGTCCAAATGGGCGAAGGTGGTGGCGGGGGCAGGGTCAGTCAAATCGTCAGCAGGGACGTAGACGGCTTGGACGGAGGTAATAGAGCCCTTCTTGGTGGTGGTGATACGCTCCTGCATACCACCCATGTCGACGGCGAGGGTGGGCTGGTAACCGACGGCAGAGGGGATACGACCGAGCAGAGCAGATACCTCGGAACCGGCCTGAGTGAATCGGAAAATGTTGTCAATGAAGAGCAGCACTGTCCGAGAAATTAGTCACTCAACGGCGCGCGATGGATGAACGGAAAACTACTCACCATCCTGGCCTTCCTGGTCACGGAAGTACTCGGCGACGGTCAAACCAGTAAGAGCGACACGGGCACGGGCACCAGGGGGCTCGTTCATCTGACCGAACACTAGGGCAACCTTAGACTCGCCATCGAGTTGAATGACGGAAGTCTCCTGCATTTCGTGGTATAGATCGTTACCCTCACGGGTACGCTCACCGACACCAGTGAAGACGGAGTAACCACCGTGGGCTTTGGCGATGTTGTTAATCAGCTCCTGAATGAAGACGGTCTTGCCGACACCGGCACCGCCGAAGAGACCAATCTTTCCACCACGAGCGTAGGGAGCGAGCAGATCGACGACCTTGATACCAGTGACCAGAATCTCGGCAGAGGTGGACTGCTCGATGAACTCGGGAGGCTCAGCGTGGATGGGCAGGAACTTGTCGGTCTTTATGGGGCCACGCTCGTCAATCGGGTCACCGGTGACGTTCATGATACGGCCCAGGGTGGCAGGGCCGACGGGAATGGTGATGGGGGCACCAGTGTCGGTGGCCTTGGCGCCTCGGACGAGACCCTCGGTACCTGTTGTGAGGCGTCAGAATTGGACCAGCGACTTTGGCTGGGTGCAATTGAGATGACATACCGTCCATGGCAATGCAGCGGACGACATTTTCACCGAGATGTTGCTAAACAAATTGTCAATGTCTGAATCCACGCCAGATTCTTATGGGACGTTACGTACCGAGACCTCGAGCACGAGCTTCTGGCCGTTGTTCTGCGTCTCGAGGGAGTTCAGGATAGCAGGTAGTTTGGCGGTGTCGAACTTGACTGCAACAGTGTCAGTCATCTATACTTCATGCCATATTGAAGCCCCTTGGGCCTGTCGCAAAGGGTTGACTGACCGTCGACGACGGCACCGATGACCTATTGAGATGTTTTCGTTAGCAAAATTGCCGCCCGGCCCGGCGGGGACGGAAGCCAGCTCACCTGGTGGATCTTGCCATCTCCAACGCTTGCGGAAGATGCAAATCGGCTGTTGATGGGGAATCGGAGAGTCGCAGGCTTGATGGCACGTCGCGTGGCCGTGGCCGCGAACGACGGCCGGGCTGCCCTGGCCAGGGAGGAAATGCCGCTGCCGAGCCACGGTCAGCTTAATCGGTCTCAATTGGCGCGCGCGGCGCGCGAGGACCGCTAAAAAGTAATTCGAGGGGTCGGGACTCACCTCTTGAACATCTTGCCAGATGACAGAGAGCGATCAGAGACGGGAGTGGAGAGAGGTTGGTTGAATCTGGGGAGAATTTGCAGAGAGAGCAGTTTTGCTCGAAAGAGGACGACTCTGTCGGTTTAGAGCTTTCTCACCAGTCACGTGAGACGCTAATCTGAAATTAGGCACTGTGTGATGCACAGTGCCAGCCTCGGGTTAACATGGAAGGTTTGCTCCAAGCCCGTCGGGGTTTCGGACGATAGGTAGCGCTTTCACCTCGCAAGGTTCTCACGACGGAGGTTCGCGTCGCGCCCGATGCACTGGCGGCGATTAGAGATGCGATTGAGCGATGATGGGAGCCAGCTGCTAGATGATGCCCTCCATCCGCTCTTTTCTCACATGCGTGAGGTAGGAATCCGGTACATGGCTCTGTGAGGCCCGTCTGGTGCTGGGCCTCCGAGTAGGTACACAGTGTGCCCAAGGCCGGGTCCCCTAGCTTCCCCGGCCAACTTGACGAAAGGGAGGTGCCTGCCATGCCATTCCACGACGACGGTTCCGTCTTTTCGCGATCCGCACCAACCCACACATCACAGCCAACACCAAAGGCCTCACTTTGTCGTATGTAGCGCCATTTCTACAGAAGAAGCTCAATTCCCTGTTGCTATTACGTACCTAGTTTAAAAAAAGTGTTGCACATCCGTTTCCTCTCGAAATGCATCAGACAACGGAAATGAAATGCGACCGTTTCAATCCTCGCCTCCGACATGACTGCCGACGATACCGTACATCATGACATCCGCATTGCATGGGTAATTCGCTGCGCTTTACGCCTGCTGTTGGGACACGGAGTCTTCAAGAGCCAATATCTGCTTGCTTGTCAGCCATATGCTCAAGGGGGGAGATCTAAAATCAGATACTAACCAATGCAGAGCGACAAGGGATATAGACGTGCGTCCAGTTTTTCCGTCCATTCCACTCCATCGGAGTCGTGAAGAAGCGTGTGCTCTCGTCAATTCTGTTGTACCCGCCCAAATCCTTGGCATCGCTGTTCAGGACCACGCGATATGTTCCTGGAACCTCAATGCCGATGCGGTAGTCGCTAAAGCTCTCACTCGCGTTGAAGTTGAAGATGAAGACCAGGCCAGCTCTCTCGAAGACGATTACCTTGTCACCTTCATGCTTCAGGGAGATGTAAGCCTGTGATGAGTGAAGCCACCCGTACTTGGCCTCGCAATTGTTCATCAGGCGATCGAAATTGTTCAAGAATTGGTAGCGGAGCAACTGGTCCTCGGTCAAGTTCAGCTGGCGGCGCGCATACCAGAACGAGTTGTTGTTCCCCTCCCGTGGAAAGTCGAGCCACTCGGGATGGCCAAATTCGTTACCCTCAAAGTTTAGATAACCCTCTCCGCCCAAGGCGTGTGTGAGAAGGCGAATCATCTTGTGGAGGGACATGCCGCGGTCGATGACGGCGGTCAGTGGTGACAACACCGACATGTTTGTGTACATTTCCGCATCGCAGAGATGCATCATCAGCGTCTTGTCGCCGACGAGTCTGTCCTTGGTCAGCTCAAGCAACCTGCCTTGGCAAAGGTCAACTTACGCCTGATCGTGGCTTTCGCAATAGGCGATGGTCTTTTCACCTTGACGTCGATTCGTCAAAGTAAAACAGATGTTTCCGATGTTCCACTCCTCATCCTTCTGTTCCTTCAGAATCTTGATCCACATGTCTGGAATTGCCATGGCTAGGCGATAGTCGAAACCAACGCCACCTAAGGACAGCGGTAGACAAAGAGCGGGCATTCCGGAGACATCCTCGGCGACCGTTATGACCTCTGGGTACAGCGAGCGCAACATTTCGTTCGCCACCATGAGGTAAACGACGGCTTCCTCATCGAAATCTGCGCCAAAGTACTCGTGGTAACCACCGGAAAATCCCCTGTAACAATTAGCCATGCACGGAGGGATGGAGATTGCGCGACTTACGTGCCCATGCCGTGGTGGAGGTACAGCATGCTGGTAACGCCATCGAAGCGGAAGCCGTCGAACTGATATTCGTCCATCCAGAATCGCAAGTTGCTGAGGAGGAACCGCATGACTTCATGGTGCCCGTAATTGAACAATCTGCTGTCCCACTGCTCGTGGCGGCCCCTGCCACCACTGTGGAAGTATTGGTGATCCGTGCCGTCAAATTCGTTAAGCCCGTCCAAGACATTCTTCGAGGCATGACTGTGGACGACATCAAGGAGAACGACGATGCCCATGCTGTGGGCGGTGTCGATGAGCTCCTTGAGGTCTTCGGGTGGGCCATAGCGGCTGCTTGCTGCGAAGAAGCTATTGACTTGGTACCCAAAGCTGGCGTAGTAAGCATGCTCCATGACTGCCATCAGCTGAATAACATTGTACCCCAGGTCCTTTATCCGAGGAAGCATGTTCTTGGTAAACTCTTTGTACGTGGCTACCCGCTGCTCGGGGCTTGAGATTCCGACATGCGCCTCATACACACGCGCGCTGGCTGGCTTCTTGGGACGCTGGTGCTGAAACTTGTACTTTTCTCCCAGTGGTGGGTTCCAAAATCGAGCTTCGTATGCCGGGGAGACGCTCAGATCTTGGGTCACATACATGATCCACGCAGGAATACGGTCCACGCGCTCTCCATTTGGCAGGACGAGAGAGATCTAAAAGGTGCGTCAGTGGGGCGCATTTGTACGGCATCGTGCATTGCCAGCGCTTACCTTGAGCTTGGAGTTGTGAGGTATTGCCGGCTGGCCATTTTTGGCTGGAAGGACGACCTCGAAGACTCCGAATGAGTCCTTCTGCATTGGGTGGGAGGTTTGGTTCCAACCGTCTAGAGAGCGTGTCAGCAGCAGTTACCGAACGTCACGAAGCCTCATCGACTTACTGAAGTCGCCAATTAGGAAGGCTTCTTTGGCATTCGGTGCCCATTCTCGGTATGTGATGTTGTTGTTGCCATCCACATTGAGTCCAAACCTCTCAAACCCCTAGTCAGCTGTTGTTAGTAAAAGCCTCGTATGGGACCGGGCTTGGAAGTCTTACTCTCGAGAACCTTTCCACGCCATCCTCGTGATCATTGATTCTCTTGATCCACTCCTGAGCTCTAGAATATCGCCGCTTGAGGGCGTCGCTGAATGGAGCAAGGTATGGATCCAACTTTACAACACCTGCTTGACCGGCAGCGAGGGAGCATTCCAGCTGGGCTAGGCGAAGTGAACCGACCTGTGCCATCGTTGGGGATATCTCCCGCAGCGCACCCTGAGGCATTAGGGTGCAGAGAGCTGGACGAGGTATCGGCGAGCGAAGCCATGGTTGGAATCCACAGCGTCTCGTGGATGTCGACGCCGCGTTGCTTGGGCGGGGTAAAGGAAGCGTTGTATATAGAGGAGCTGCTGAGGTCAAGGAACGGCAGGCGACGTAGAGCTAGCACTTGGCTCGCAGATGCTGTATCACGACGAGCAAAAGCAAAATTTGCGCTGGTAAATCCCAGACGACGCGTGGAGGTTGGCAGTTTTAAGGTGAAATGAGCAGCGTGGCAAGCTTGGGCGATGGTTCTCCTCCACGACTCGAGCTTTATCGATAGCTCTAAATGACGTCTCTCTACTGCGTTCTACATAATGTGCAGCCTACACAGATAAAGGCCGAGATTGCACCTCAGCGCCCCGTCTGTTCTTCCCAAAACGCCTCAAGCGTGTTCCAATTGGCTCCTGGAATCGCCACTGTGGCAAAACGCGGCGTATTACGTAGTTTGTTGAATCTGTCGAGCATCAAATGGTTGAACGGGTTGGTTGGATCTCCGCATGCTTGTGCGAGGCGCGATGCAGGCAGCGGAGTGCATTGATGGCTAGCGGCCGCCTGCCACCGATAACGGCTGGCGCCCGCCGGCCACCATGGTAATCAGTGATCGTCAGCCGTCATCCATCGCATTTGGCACAACCTCCCGACTCTCGCGTCGACGTCTCGTGCTTTGCACTACCTGGTACCTACCTACATACTTACTCCTTGGAGCGAAAGAGCCTTGCGCCACGATTATCGCACGAAGCCTCGTCCGGGACGCCGACGCCGACACCTTCGCGCGTCCCATCTCCCCGCTTCTGGCATCGTGAGCCTCACCGATACGGCCGACTTCTCCTTTCAGCAACTCTGCCGGGTACCTTATAGGCCATGCACGTCTGCGTCGCCTGCCATCATGATCGCCTCATCTAGAACGCTTGTTCCGTCACTGCGGACCTGCCACCATGCCCTGAGGCGAGCCCCTCGACCATCCTACACCTGCCGTCGTTACCTGTCAACATCCCAACCCCTATGGGCAGGGAGACGAACCGCCGATTTCAACGCCGGGTTCACTGGCAGCTATGATCCCACGGTAGAATCGGGCCGCGGCCCGATGTTCAACAAAGCAAACTTCGGCGTTCCCCAATTCTACCCCCGAGACCTGAAGACGCGGGTCGACGAGTACGTCGTCGGACAGGACCGAGCCAAGAAGACGATCTGCTCGACGCTGTTTAATCACTACCAGAACCTTCGCCGACGGCACCAACAGGAACACGAGGATAGAAACGTGCAGGAGAAGCTCATGCGACAAAGATTCGCGCGAGACCGAGAGCTGCATCAGAAACGTCGCGAGACGCACGCCGTGGAAGGTCAGCCCGCGACTTACAGGCCGGGCCAACGAGACGCCACTGACGAGTTGAATCAAGATGAATTCCCGGGTCATCACGAATCTGTGCGACAGCTCTATGAAATGAACGAGTTCGAAGACGATCCCCTCGACCACCTGTACAGCCCAGAGGACCCGTCCAAGCCCGAACACGTCAAGATCGACAAGAGTAACCTCTTACTAATTGGCCCTACTGGGGTCGGAAAGACCTATATCCTGGAGTGAGTAGCCTGTCACTATAATCTGGATGACTTTTTGTGCTGACTAGGACCAGGACACTGAGCAAGAAGATCCAGGTCCCGTTCACGATTTGCGACTGCAACTCGCTGACCCAAGCTGGATACATTGGACAGGATGTGGAGACGTGCATTGAGCGTCTGTTGATAGAGGCCAACTACGATATAAGGGCAACGGAATACGGGATTGTGGTTTTGGACGAATTCGACAAATTGGCGCGGAGAGACTCGCCTACTGGCCGAGATGTTGGGGGCGAGGGCGTGCAACAAGCGCTGTTGAAGCTCGTTGAAGGAACCAAGGTCACCATCAATGTCAAGGACAACCGCTCGTTGCGATCAACGCCACCCATCACGACCAACTACGGCTCCTCCGGAGCTTCTTCCTCGTCACCTCAAGCCACACCTCCCGGGGGCAAGGTGGATCAGTACACTATCAATACTTCAAACATCCTCTTCATCTTCTGCGGCGCATTTGTTGGCCTCGACAAGTCCATTGTGCAGCGAGTGGCGAAGCCGTCAATGGGATTCGGGGGCGAGGTTAAAGGGCGGTCGACTCTGTCCGGGAGCAAGCACATTCTTCCTCCGCAGACGTACACTCACCTTGCCCATTACAACTCCGTATCGGCGCCCTCCTTTACACCCTTGGACCTGGCAACGCCGGCAGACCTGCAGAGCTTCGGGTTCATCCCGGAGCTCATTGGCCGCTTGCATAACATCTGCGCCCTGAGTCCCCTATCCAAGGATGACCTCTTGCGCATATTGACTGAACCACGAAACAGCCTCGTCGCGCAATACACGGCATTGTTTGAGACGTACCCGTCTCGGCTTTACTTTACGGACAAGGCCTTGAACGCCATTGCGGAACGGGCTGCCGCGTCGGAAACGGGGGCGCGGGGGCTGAAGATGGAAATGGAGCGAGTCCTGGCCGAGCCCATGTTCGACGCTCCCACGCCGTATGTTCTCATCACCGAGGGCTGCGTCAAAGGCTCGGAAAAGGCGGCGTACTGGGGCAAGGATGGGCGGTTCGAGCTGGATAGACGGTTGGAGGAAGAGGAAATTCATCGTCCCAGCTCAACGCCGCAAGTGACGTTTGAGCGGCTGCGGGAGGCTGGGCAGAGCGGTGGGTAACGTTGTGATATGACGGGGATGCGCGAACGGACGTCTTGGTATACATAAGGACGTGGCGTTGGATCAGGCATTTATTATTACCTAGGCAAGCCGGTGAATTCACATATGCATTTCGTCTTTGCAACCGCGTGTGATGACAGCAATGGAAATCTTGACTTGAGTTCCGTCGTTGTAGTACAGTATTTACATCCGCTAGGCACTAGGCTTCCTTCCTGTTGCAAGCCCATGGACCGTCCCCCACGCTCTACGACCATTTTACACATGGAGAAATAGGATCCCCCATGAGCCACCCGTGGTTCTATCACAAAAGAGATTAAATGGTATTTGTCGAGTGTATTTAGTGGCCCTTGGGGGGGGACTGGACCTGGCCCTTGCCAGTGTAGCCCTCGGAGGCGATGCCGGTGATGGGGTCGGCTTTTTGTTGCTGTGTGGCACGCGTCAGCCATGTGCACGGTCGTAGAGCCAGACTCGCATGCATACCTTGAGGAGCTCGTTGGACGCCTCCTGGTACTCCTTGGACATGGTGTAAGGCTCAGGCTTGGCAAAGGCTCGGACGATGCCGAAGATGGCGAAGCTGGCGCCGAGGCCCATGGCGACGCCCCAGGCGATGCGGGCGTTGGTGCCGGGAGGGTCGACGGCGCGGGGGCCATGGGGACCGAAGGCGATCCAGTATGCTGGTGAGACGATTTGAGTTAGTTTTCTGGTCCAAAGTGACGCGTGCCGTGGCTGCTTCAGACTCCCACCACGCACGCCATTGGCCAATGCGCCAATTGACTACTGGAAACGGGACTGAGGCTCTCAATTGAGCTTCGAGGCAAGGCTGAGGTGACGCGTGTGGTGGAGCCTGGGGAGCGGGAAGGCTGGCGTTGGGGACGGATGGCCAGCTCGGCTATCCGACCTGGGCGGTATTTTTGCACAAGGGACGCTCTCAGCAGCACGCACCAGCCTTCTTCTCTTGGACCGTCAGCTCGGTCCAGCTACCCTTCATGCGGTCGCGCAGGGCCATCCAGAGGTCGGCCTGCTCCTGGAGCGGCATGCCCTCCCATCGCTTCTCGATGTTGGCGAGCGTAGGGTTGGAGATGGCGTGCGTGGACGAGGCCCGCGAGGCGGCCGCGGCCGGGACGCTGCGCACCAGACCCTTGCGCAGCAGACTCGACGCCGGGGTGCGCAGCATTTTCGGGGGTATCGCGAGGCGTCGTATCAGGGTCTGGGGGATTCAATTGGCGCGGGTTGCGAGGCGCAGAGGGCGATGCGGATTTCGAGATGGGCGACGAAGAGGGTGAAGTTTTCGGGTCAGAGGCAATCGTATGATGGATTTCCTCGCTGCTGGCGTTCGGGTTGGCTGGCCCCTGCTCGGGTGTCTGCGGGAGTGACTAAGCTGGGGGGAATGACCCAAATCACGTGCACGAGATGATCGGTTGGCCAATCATGAGCGCTGGATTTGTTGTTGATGGCCTTTCCTTTTTTGGAACCAGACAGCCAGCCAAGAACTGGACAAAGGCCATGTCATTGAATGTTACGATTCCATCGACCTAGGGCCTGCACGATGGTAACATTTAGTAATTGCATGGTACAGATAGCCTGAGGGCATGCATCCGTTTTCCGGAATACCATGTGCAGCTCGCTAGCACCCGGTCCTTTGGATGGTTTGAAGTGACAGAATGCTGGAGAAGCGAGCTCGGTGAGAAGCAACAGGACGAATCATCTACATTGAACATTACGCTGCATTCAGAATATGCACCACGCCAATCGTCTTGCATTGTATGTACGCGAAACCAATGCCGCGAGCCGGTCTATCATGTTCTAGGTCCGTGGGCGCCAAAATGAGCAGAGAATCTGCCGACCATAAATGCACCAGCACTCTCTCCCGTCCCTATACGGACTGCCATACCAGATATTCCCCATCCTATGTATATTTCTTTCGGTAAAAGGACATCAATATTAGCCGCTGCCGCGCATGAAAATAGACTGCTCCCTTTCCCTCATGTAATCAGTCGCAATGAATCAATCATGTCGCTCAAAACTGGACGCCAAAGAGGTTCTTCTTCCGGATGCGCTCGCCACATCGGAAGAAGATGATTGGTACGGGAATCATGGCCAAGGCGATGAAAGCCAGAAGCGAGCTTCCCCAGCCCAGGCCCAGGTCCGCAAACATCTGGCCCCCAGCCAGCGGCAGCACCGCACCTCCGAGAGACCGGAGGACGGTGCTGGCGGCGACGGCGGAAGCAGCAAAGGCGCCAAACGCATCGACCAGGTACGTCGAGATGGCCATCTAACAAGTCAGTTAGCATTTGTCAAAGATCCAAGGCCGCACACGCAGCTCGTGCTTACAAAGGCGAGGGTCATCCCGAAACCCAAAAAGGACGAGCCAATAATGGGGAGAATCCAGTGTTGATGTGTCTTGGCCGTCCAGCCAAACCAGAACAGCCCGACCGGAACGGCAGTTCCGGCAATAACCATGAGAGGCAGTCGGTACTCTGGCTTGAACACGCCGCCGTTCTTCTTTCGCAGGCTTTCGACCATTCGGTCAGACGCGACCCCCGAAACGAGCAGACCCAGGGCTGAGCCGGAGCCGAGGCCCAGATAGGAGAGCCCGACCTGGCCGGTTGTGAAGCCGTACTCATGCTGGAACAAACCTGGCATGGCAGTAAAGATGAGGTAGAGGTACCCGTACAGGATGAACATGTACAGGGAGAGGAAAAAGACAATCGGGGAGAAGATGAGCATCTTGCTTGGTCGGACGATGGCTGAGGTAAAGATCTCCTTGGTAGTGCGGTCGGTGTCGAGCGATGATCGGAGGGCTGTGTTGCCAGTCTCTTTGCGGAGCTTCTTGGTCTTTCGGCTGAGGATCGCGTAGGCGTAGGTCTCGCGCAGGAGGATGAATGATAGCAGCATGATAACACCACCCTAAAATCCATGAGAAATTTTGACTTTTTGTGAAGCAACATACGTACTCACAGCAATTGCCAGCACCCAGAATGACCATCGCCAACCTTTAGCTTGAGTGAGGTATCCTCCAGCTGTAATAACGTCCCGTATTAGTTAAGCTCCTGTACAGCACACAGCCTAGGCATTTACCGATAGGTCCCAGGACAGGTCCCAGTAGGGGCCCAAACACCCACGCGGCCATCACTTTTCCTCGCTTCTCTCGAGGCACCAGGTCGGCAATGGAACCGGGGCCGATGGCCAGTGGACAGCTGCCAGCTAGACCAGCAAAAAGCCGGAAGACGATCAGCGCCGCCAAGTTCGGCGCCACGGCACAGGCAACGGTGAAGATGACGAAGAGGACGTTGCAGACTTGGTACAGCGGTGCTCGCCCGTAGATCTCAGATAGCGGCGCAATGGCCAGCGGGCCGAAGCAGTAGCCGACAATATACACGGACACGATGAATGAGGCGAGCTCTTCGTTTGTCGACTTGAAGTCGGCCATTACCTGGGGAATGCCGGGGGCGAAGATGGAGGACGCGAGGGGGCTGTCTGGTGTTAGGCTTGCCGGCGACTCGACTCGGGTTTTATCATTGCCATTCCTACCTGATGAAGGTGATGGCAGAGACTATTCCTACGGCGACAGTCTTTTTGGAAAAGGACCAGTTGAGGGGGTTTGCCGGGTCATCAGGCCCGTCCCAGTCGACGACGTCTGGATCTCGGGGCGTTGGCTCCGCATCGTCATGGATAGGTGAAGTAGCGCTGTCGGCATCGCGCTCAACGTCCTTCTCCTGGTCGCGGCGTGGGAGCCCTGCGACTGTCGAGGTGCTCGAGACGCATTCATTCTCTCCCACGCTCGGAGTTGCCATCTTGTTGTCGGCGCACTATAGGAGGTAGGTGACTGGGCTGTGGCAGTTTGGACGGTCCGTGATTCGGCGGCGACACCGTCACGATGTTGGTCCGAGACGAAGCGAGTTCACACAAAAGCAGCCGAGGAAGCTGGCGCCAGGTTTGAGCGAGGAATGGATTGTCTGGAAGGTCCGAACAAGGCCAAGACAGACTCGGGTTGTCATATATACTTAATTGAACAGTGGTATCTGCGCACCATCCCTGCCCGCCCACGGAGAAGGCCCGTGGTGTTCACGGCCAACACAGCACCGCGCGCCTTGGCATTGTAGCATCGGGCTGTTGCAGGTTGAATGCGCGCGAGATGTTCCATGGACTAAAGGCAAGGCAGACACGCGCGGAGCAGCGGGAACAGCGAAGCAAGCAAGGGAACGAGGCGTGCACACTAATATCACGGCTGCACGTAGATTGACGTTGTGCGGTGAATTCGGAGCAACTGAGCAACTTGAACATACAACTCCAAAGCGCCTCCCAGCTCCAGGTTCGGGATGGCCCATAATGCCGGCTCGGTCATTTCATGATTGGCCAGCGTCTTTAGGGATGGTAGCCCGTGCCATCCAGGCCGCGGAGGGTCCACGGAGTCTCCGGGAGTCCGCGGGATGGAGCAGCCAAGTCCGTCCAACAAGGACTTACACTCTCTTCTCAACTCACTCACTGCCACCGCCGCAACGAACACGCCCGCTGGAAGAGCAGGAAAACCGTGTGAAAAAAGCAGAGGCCAAGTGACAGAGGAGCCCCAGATGGGTCGCCAACAGCCGCCGAGACAGCGCCCGATCTCGTGCACGCTGTGCAGGGTGCGCAAGCTGCGCTGCAGCCGTGTCTTCCCCTGCTCCAACTGCACATCCCGCGGAGTCGTATGCCAGCACGACGGCGTGCCACAAGGCGCGGCTCCGGGCCTGAGTCTGAGTCTGAGCAGCGGCAAGGACGCCGCGTCCAGTGCCAGTGCCAATGATGTCTCCGCCGTCGATCTGCTGGAGCGCCTGGAGCGCCTCGAGGCCTTGGTCGCCTCCCAGGCCAGAGCAGCGGCGCCGGAGCCACGGAGGCAGACGGCCTACACTGAACTGAGCCAGCCGGTGACGCTGTCGTCGTCGGCGGTGCCGTCGCGGCTACAGCGTTTAACGGCAGACGCGCTGTGGCTCGAGAAGTCGTGCTCGGGTCAGAAGCTCCTGGTGAGTGCTCGCCCGCTTGGCCGCTTGGTCCAGTCCCATGCCATCAGGTTTACAAGTCTGTTGGACCGGACATGGATCCATCCTGGTCCCGCCATGTGGCTGTCTGTCTAACATCGACCCTCCCTGCCAGGACTCCTTGGTCGCGGATCCCATAACGTTCCGCACATGTCCCATCCGCCTCATCACCAAGCCGTCGTCGTTTGTATTTGACCCCGACGCCTCTCCCGGGTCCCTGGGAGCGAGTGAAGTCATCAAGTGCATCTGGCTGCCCCGGCGTGAAGAGGCTCACGACCTGTTGCAAAAGTACACCAGTGATGTCAGCCACTTCCACCACATCATCCACGCGCCGTCTCTGCCCGGTCTCATAGACGCGGTTTACAACGGCCTGGACCAGGGCAACGGCGTCGACCTCGGTGCGCTGGCGCTCCTCCTGAGTATATGTACCAGCACGACATATGCCTGGACGGTGCATGACGACGCCAGGGGCCTGTACGCGAACGCGGCGGAGGCAAACTCGCAGACAACCGCGTGGCTCAAGGCCGCCCTGGACGTCGTCGACTATGCGCAACGCACGGCACACGTCTCGCTGGAGTGCACGCAGGGCATGATCATCTTGTTCTTCGTCCTATGCAGCCTCGAGGGCGTCTCGTCGCGGGCTCGTGCTCTGGTCGCTCAGTCCATCGCCATGGGTCGGGAGCTGGCTCTGCACTGCATCGACTACCCAAATAACGCTGCCGCCTCCGACCCGGCACAGATGAACACTATTAAGACTGAAATTGGACGCAGGGTATGGTGGTACCTCGCTGCATCAGACTGGTAAGACTCACCCGGTGCCCCATTTTCACCTCCCCGTCGGCTGACCCAGTATCAGGATGCTATCGCAGTTCTCAGCTCCCCAAGAAGGAACGTACACCGTACTGCCGAGACGCATGGTGGTTCGGAAACCTCGCAACGCTAATGACGACGATATCGTCGACGGACGAGAAGTCGTTGATCGCCCGCTCGACGAGCCAACCTGCGTGTCATACCTTCTTCAGCGTGTTCGCCTGGCGGAAGTATGCCATGAGCTTCTGGATCGAAGCCCGTTCATCCTACTGAGTCCAGAAACAATGGACTACCAGCAGGTCATGGAGGTCGACGCAAGGCTCCGGCAATTTCTGCAAGATATGCCGTCATTCTTCTCGCTCGATAACACGGATCTGCACAGCCTCCCCTCTACCGATCCCCGACGCTCTCCTAGCATCACGGTGCAGCGCTACACGCTCAACATTCTCCTCCACCGTCAGCTGTGCAAGCTGCACCTCCCCTATCTTGCCCGAGGCACCGTCGAGCCTGCGTTTGCGTACTCGCACGAATCTTGCCTCAAGTCGGCCCGACTCATCATCCACGTTGAGCACCAGCTGAGGAGGGAGAACTTGCCATTCGTGTCATTCCGCCAGCGGATGAACATGGTGCTGCGGAGCGTCTTTGTCGCATGCATTGCCCTTGTTCTGCATGCATGTCTGAGCAACGACTCCCAGGACAGCGTCGCGAGCGGCGAGGAGGTGTCTGATGCGTGGAATATTTTGCACGAGGCCAGAGACCAGTCGCCGCTGGCGTCAAAGCTGCTGGAGCTCTCGATCCAGGTGCTGAAGAAGAACAAGGTGACGCACCCAGCACTAGAGGCCCTTGGGAACCAGCCGTCCGTGAGGCTTCGTCCTCGTGGAGGGACGCCGCCGATGACTCCCGACTCGGGGCATCGCGACGAAAGCAGAAACGGCGCAATGGAGCAGCAGCTGAACCCAGCATCGGAGACTGCGTACCTGGAACAGCAGTGGCAGGCACTTCAGGGGAGAATGGACCTGGACGCCATAGATTGGGACAGGTTATTCTGGGGTCTGGATGCGCCGTTTATATAAATCACTCCTGATTCTTGTTCCATTAGCCCCCGATGGACACAATCTGTACATGCGATGCCTAGACACGATGTTAATGTTTGCAAACAACGAAGAATATGATGGAAATGCCCTCTAGAGAATATGTGCTGCGTATCGCAGAGAAGTCTACTATACAATTATGTACAGCTTCCAGATCGGAAGGGTCCCGGTTGGATGTGAACTTGATGTGCAATGTGCGATGCATGATCAATACGCGAGACAAGCCGCACGGTGCTGCCGCAGAGTCGCAGCTCTCGTGGCCTCCGGTTAACCGATTCTTGATCACCTCTTTTCTGAGGCTGCTTTGCTGGGCTTCGCCTCGGCCGCTGCTTGAGGATTGTGATTACGGCTATATGGTGCCTTTATGAGCAACAGAAGTTTGGTCATTCGACAGCAGGGACACCTACGTTTTGGTCTGGCCCTCACCAGGAAGATCCTTTGGTGCAAGTACTGGCTGAAAGGTATAGTATCCTGGACAAGACGGCTGCAGGGTTAGTCATTGATGACTTTTCATCTTGTCAGGCATGATGCCACGTCAGGGTCAACGGCGAACCGACCTCCGAGGACGCCACAAAAGACTGTGAGCGCAAGCGGCAGCGCCTTCTGCAAGGCACTCATGGTGGGTGAGCTGCCCTGAGGAGCAAGATGGAGTATTTTTTGGCAGTGGAATCAAGGATGGACCTCGTCGAGTCGCAACGCAGTGGTTGAGGCCTGCTGTGGCTCAAGCGATTGAAACCGAGGGGATCTCCTCAGGCTCTAGCACCCGAAGCAGCGGTTGCCCCACTTAACGCGTCTCCCGCTTCTCCAGCGCGTTTCGCAGCTTTGATATCGACATCGTGAGGCGCGTTCACCACGACGCCCCGTGCTGCACCCAATTCGAGCCAACGCCAGACGGCCGTCATCTCCCGCCTCGACGCGATTCGTGCGGCTACACGCAACTACCTTTGAAGACATGGGATCATGACGACCGGGGACCATGGCCAATTGGAAAGAATTGGGGGAAGTCCCGGATTCAGAGGAGGAGGATGGATTCGATAGTCAAGAATCTGGCACAACTTCTGCGCCAGCAGCTGCAAAGACAGCTACTGCTATACGGGACGCAGATGTATGGGATTTTCCAGACTCCGACGAAGACCAAGACGAGCGACATCGACAAGCCGGCAAACTGACGGTGCTTGTGCCGGGGCCGTCCTTCACCTTGCCCGACTCGTCGCCATTATCCTTGGCTCCAAGCGAGCAAGATCTGCCGCCAGTCGACCAGTTGATTCTAAATCACAGCTACATTGGGCAGCTAGGCTCCTCAGAATTGGGAGGAACTCTCGCGGCAACCTTGAGCTCGCAGGGGATCCTGAGAGGCGACCACGCGCTGCCGCCGGCTCGAGTACCAGCGGGAAAGAAAGGGATACCGTTGCAAAGCCAGGAGCTCGACCGAGATACACAAGATCAAGAAGCCAGACAAGCAGCGATCAGTTACGAACGGTCGCTGCGCCCGCGGAAACCCATCCAGCAACATCCCTACTTGCTGGAAAACGCACAATACAGCAGTCTCCTCAAGGAGCATGACGTTAGGCCTCTGAGAATGGCCAGGGAAGTCGAACAACGGAGACGAGAGCAGACCTTGCGGGACGATAATTTTGAGGACAGTCAGGAATCTGCGCAATGTGTTGTGCTCGACGAGAGCCAGTACAATGCCGCTGGAGGTTCTTTTGGAAATCCAGATGAGTTTGAATTCCCCCTATCGTCACCCCCGAAGGCGTCTCCCTTGAACAACCATGGCCAAAACAGTAGCCAGACGAGCTCTCACGGTGACACCGACGACACGAGCATCCTCGACCAAGATCTGCCGGCTTTAGAAGAGCTGTTGAGCCTGCCGCCACGCCTCGTCTCAAGAACGACAGCTAAACGACAAGCTACGCCACCTCCCTCAACAATTCAAAAGCGGAGGAGGGTGAATGTTGTCGAAAGTGATCCTGCAGAACCCAATGCAGCTCCCAGGAGGACATCGGACTCACCGGATCCGCTGACTTCGCTCTCACGTCTCGTACTACGCCGCCCGAGCCCGAAACCAACCAGGTTGCCCCAACCCGAACCTCAATCTCCCGAACCTGTTCAGAGCCGCCCGTTTGCGTCAGAGCCGCCGGCGCCGGACCCAATCCTTGACGTCTCTTCCGATTGCGAAGGCGACGTGGAGAGTGCAAACGTACTCCCAGAGGCACAAGATTCGTCTAGTTCCGGTAGCGACTCGGAAGGTGATGTAGAAGTCGTGAACACTATTGGCCGGCGGATCAAGGGCGTCCTTCCCGCTTCTTGGTTGCGACTTGATCAACAGTCAGGCCGTGATAAGGCTCAGAAGTACGCTAGGAGGCGGCAGCGACAGCGATCTCCAGAGCGAGAGAATCGACGAGGAGTTGCGCAGTCGAGGCAAGCCTTGCCCGGCTCTGCCTCAACCCAGCTCTTGTTTGTTGAGTCTGACGAGTCTGACGAAGAAGCGCCCGCTCGTCTGGAGACTATGGACGACTTCGTCTACAGTCAAACCAGGCTAATGCTGGAGCCTGGCGCAACTCCTGAAGCGTATGAGCAGGCCCTCTGGGATGATGCCGACTCTATCGTGGAGGACGACCATATCGACTTCATGCTTCCTGGAAAGCCCGGAAAAAAGCGTCAGCTCAAGTTACCACAGTCCCTTCAGGGCAGTTTGAAACGGCCGAGGGCAACCAAGGACTCTTTGAGACCACAGGAGCGGAAGCTATGTAAACAACCGAAGATCACAAGCCATTTGCATATGCCCCAAGGCTCCAGCCTACTTAAACAATCTCGATCAAACGCCCGAACAGGCGCTACGGGGGCGTTGAGAAAGTCGAACGGCTCTAGTGGCAACCGCGCAGGGGGGACTGGTACGCGTATGCCGCAGCCTCCTCATCTCAGCATTTTGGATGTCATCGAGCTCGGCGCCCCGCGGTTCTTGAAGATTGCGGCCCGCACAGCCAAAAGTCGTCAAAACCAGGGTCGGTCCAGCCCTCGACGGAAGACTATACAGCTCGCGACTCGCCAAGATCACGTTGATGCTGTATCCGCGTTGCATGACTGGAGAACAGGGTCGATTGCGCAGCGCCCTGCGGTCACGGCCGCAAGCAAACTTGCCCAGAAACAGCGACGACGTCAATCGCTCGCAGAAGTTTCGGGAAATAGGTCGTCGAAGCCAAGACCCCCTCAGAAGCCACCCGCAAGCACAACTCGCAAGTTTGTCAAACAGATCAGTGATGGTGGATCTGTCAACTACCAACAACATGGAGTGTCTCGCAAGGCTCCTGCAAAGCGACTGCCTCCGAAGGAGAACGACACGCGCCAAGTTCATTTCACCTTCGCACGACCGGCACAGCTGGAAATGGAAGAAGGTGTCCAGGCCGGGGGCTTTACATTCCACTCACGGAAAAGACTCCTGGACCGCCTTTATCGGGATCATCGTCTTGTGGTTCCTCTACCGGCATTTACTTTGGAGACTAGTAATGAGGTTGACGCACCTTCCCACGCACCTTCCGACACTATTATCCCCAGTGTTGAACAACCTGAACTATTTGAGGAAGCCCCAAAGGCTCAAGAGCAACTACCTCCAAGGACTCGTTTTCGAAAAAGCGTCAAGCCTCGCCGTGTTGATACTGGAGCACCGCAATACAGCCATGCTAATGACCCTCTGCCAGTTCAGTACTCTCCTGAACCTGAGCCGACTCGGGTAGATCACCAGGGGGGCAAATTGCTTGGGCTAGGCCCTTACGGAACCGACTACACTCATCACTTTGAAATCTTTCCCCTCGATCCTCGAGTCTACTTCCATGAGTCAACTCTCATTGGAAGCGGCGTGATTGAATCATGCGCGGGCACCAATTTCCACGAGAAGATGTTGGATGCTCGGCCTCGCGTCTCTTTCAATCTGGGTAACCAGATTCTAAGATGGGGACTATGGGATTCTCAGGTTTCCTCGGAACTGGGCATCGTCCTGGACTTTGTCGCAGAACAGGTGGAAGCTGAAGGCGACGACGAGGGCAACGATTCTGAATCGTCAGCCTCAGTCGATGCTGCGACATTCATCCTGAGGTATGTCACGGACTCGGTAAGCTTTTCTGAGGAAGAAAAGGCGAAATCATTCGCAGCGCGCACGCACGAATGCCTCAGCTCTTTCAATGAGCGAATTAGCCTCCAGGTCCTTCAAATCGTCCAGCGCTCAGACGCCAAGCGCGGCCTTGCATTGAAGATCTATGAACGCCTACTCCTGGTAGCCCTGGTGGCATTGAAGACTTGCCGTTTTGACGGGGGCTTAATGGTCGAACAATTTCAGATGGAGGAACTGTTGAAAGGCATTGCTAAAACTTTGCTGTCCATTCTCTGCGGCCTTGGACTAAGCCGGGTTAGAAAGACATACGAGGACCTCAACATGCTCCGCATCAGAGAGCGTGGACTGAGACACGACGCACCGGTGATCCATTCCTGGGTAGTCGTGATGAAAGTTTTGGAGATAGCTTATATCCCGCGGGCGTCGTTTTGGGAACTGGCTCAGACGTTTATCGCCTCGCCACAAGTCATATCCGGTGCGGACGCTCGTGACTACGAACGTTCTTGGGAAACCCTGTTCACGCTTCTTCCATTGATCGAGTTCAACAATGCAGGGGTAGTCATCTCCGGCCGCCGGCATGATACGGCAAGCGATGGCTGGGCTATTCCTCAACGGCTCCTGAAGCGTGTGTTCCAGCTCTACAAGGAGAACAGTCGGCAATTCCCAAGCTTCAACAACTACTGCCGAGCTCTCGTTGGACGCTGTCATTATCTCGTCCAGCAATGGGGCGGGCGGAGGTCCGCCACTGTGGTTGGGGCCATCTTCGACTTTTTCGGCTCCCAAGACCTCGCCCATCTTCGCAATGAGGAGGTGTACGAGTCCCCGCGGTTTCTTGAGGAACTCCCCAGTCGCCCGGTGCTTGATGTTGAGCCAAACGACAATTGCTTCCACATCTTTCTAAAAATGGTTGCCCTCAGCATTCGAAAGCTCAGGGAGATTGGCGCCACAAAGGACATTCGCAATATGGTTGCCAGAACAATACCGAATCATAACCGGCAGCATCTAAAGGACCAGAAGGTTCATGCTCGGGACCTGGCAGCACTGAGGAACCATCATGATATTCTTGCCACCTTGTTCTGGGCATCTCCCGTGGAACTGCGTCCGGCCGTCAGCCTCATCGAGAGGCTCGTTGTCCTGGAAAGCTCACACAAGGAAGCTTGCTTGATAAACATCCGCTGTTGGAATCAACTCGCGCGCTTCATTGTCGCATCTGGCGAAGCAACAACGTCTTTCAGAGCCTTTGGGCAGTGGCGGAACGTGTTCTTTCAGCAGATGTTGCAGCAGTTCGACTCTGCGGCGTCTGACGTCCAGCAACAGCTTCGAGCAATAGCCAAGGACATCAGCAAGTCCATCAGCGAGGACATGATTAATTCCACTATATCAAGGAACAAAGCGACAGTGATGGACGTGTTGCATGCGTCTGCTGCGGCGTCTCTGGATGTCATGAGGCACGCGCCGGATTTGGAAGCGGCAACATTCTCATTAAGCACGCCCCAACTGCAGAGTGTGCTCAAGCAGTTTGCTGTGGCTCCGCCTGAGCTGGACTGGGGAGTATTGCGGGCTTCTCTCGCCACCCTTGACTCCTTTCTTTGCAAAGTCGACGAGTTCAAGGAAAACGAAGAAAGCCAGCAGAGTGAAAGCCAGATCCTGAATTCTGCCCAGGCTGATGACGCAATTATGGTCGTTGACCATGAAATCTCGAGCAACTACTTTTCCATGGCAAGGTGTGTGCTGTCGTCGCGGAGAGACAAGGTTGTTTCGGTGATGGCAACGTTCGACAAAGCCAATTGCACGGAACACATTGTGACACTGTCCGCAAGGATGGGCGTGAGGTTCATTAAATGTGGCATCATGCGCTTATCGGACATGTTCAAGGCTGGAAAGTACGGCTTGTTCAAGAGGGTGCCTCGTGAACTGGATCTGGATCAGCGCCGATATCTGGCGCTCTTCGTGTCGACCCTTCTCAAGCACCGCCTGGACGACTTTTCGGACGCCGGCTTCAGCCTCTCCGAACTTTGGGTTTTGTCGCTTGTGAAGCCACGAGAATACCTAGGATACGAGACTCAACTTGCCGAACAGCTTCACCGTCATGGCAAGGGTTTTGTCCCCGATGCGGCCGTGGGATTGGCGATCCGTCCTGACTACAACACGAACCGAGACCTGTTTGAATTTGCAATCTCCGCCATGCGCAAATCGATTCGGGATGCTGGGCCGGCGTTAGAGCAGATCTTGAGGACGGAGCATTCGAAGACACTGAAGTTGGTAATGGAATTGATCAAGGGCGACCTCAAAACCATGTCTCACGATGCTTCTAGCCACCACGGCTACGTCGCATTTGTGCGGGGCATCGTCTCTCTTATCAAGACTCATGGAATCTGCACAGTGGACAACTTTTTCTACCAGATCAGCCAGGAGTACTCTCCTTCCGTCCAGGACCCTCAATTACGGGTGGCAGGGTTGATTTCGTACGGGCTACGGCTGAAAGAAGACGACGACAAGAGCGGTCACGGCCAACAGCTGTTCCACCTCCTTTTCAACAATGTCAAATTTTCGGTGATCAACGACAAGCTGAGAGGTGAGGTCAGCTTGCTACGAAAGGGGATGAAAAACCAAGGCATCATTGACTTTGTGCTGGGGAAAATGCTGCCAGCCATCATCAGAGCCTCGTTGAAGAACAGCTTTGCTTTTCCACTGATGGATGTCTACGCCGAGGCGCTGCGGCTTCTCTTCACCAAAAATACTGTGGCCTACGAGCTCAGCGAAGGCGACTTGCCACGAGTTGCCGTTTTATTGCATGCCGCGGTCGCGGGAATGGACGACTTGAGTCGAAGCAGCGCGCCGCTGTTGGAGGCACAGGTACATGTGGTCAGACAAGTGATGGGTGTCTTGAACTTGCTGTGGCCGTCTCTCTACACTATGTCTGCATCGAGCGTTTCATCCCCAGCCTGGGCGGAAATATCCGAGACTCTCGAGCAAATCCGGGGGCTCGGATCGACCGCAGAGACCTACCTGCGCGGCCTAGTCGCGACTAGAGACAGCTTAGTGCAGCCCGGCCAACTCTTTGCAGGCATCAGGAGGTCCCAAGTTCGGGCAGCAAGGTTCGACTCGGACGTCAACGCCTTCACGGAGAACATTGTACAGGACATTGCGAAGAACTGGAGCGTCACGGCCCACAGAATCACGATCCAGACGCCAGAAAACAACCGCGGAGCGATGTCGACACAGGGGCTGGCGATTCCAGCGTGGGACATGAGGAACACGGCGAAGGACCTGCACGAGCGAACGCGGGAATGGTGCTGGTGGTGGCAGAAGGTGTATGGGGTTTCATCTTGCATTGAAGGGCTGGAGAGCGTTGTATTTTGAAAAGCATCGGGATGGGCGTTTGAGTTGAGGGAGGATCGAATGTGGACAAGGCCCGTTTGAAGGCCATCATCAGGATGGACTTGCTGTTGGATGGTTGATGCGGTTTCGTAACGACGACCAAGAATCATGAATTAACCTGGAGCAATAAGAACTCATCGACAAGAACGGAATAAATCTTGATTTCGGTGATTGTGGTGGCCATGACTTAACAGTCAGTGGTCGTCTGGTGCTGCAGGGGTGATGCCGGTGCTTGGCCGACTTTCCGCCGACAAAGGAGAGACGCGCAGGGGAGACGCGTTCCATTCAGCGTTGGAACAAGCACGAGACGGCGCCAACATCCCCACGACTTCACCCTTCAGCACCCTCGCTGGCCGTTTGGCCTCGCCGTTTGGCCTCGCCGCTTGCGTGGCAGCAGAGCAGCACAATTATGGCGTCTCTCTTTCGTCTGCCCGACGAGGTCATCCTCACGCCCCTGCTGCAGCGCTTCCCCGGGCGCGAGCACCAGATCCGCGCTCTCGCGACGCTCCTCCACGTACGCTCCCCGAACCAAGCCCGCCCAAGCTTCTCTCCAGGGCGTATTCATCACGGAGCTGTCCTCGCTGACACAGACCATTGTTCGCGCACCGCCACAGCCCGACGCTGCGCCATGCCGCAACCTCGTCGTCCACGGCACCGAAGCAACGGGCAAGTCGGCCATCACGGCGCAGTTGCTCGTGCGCCTCGCAGAATACACGGCCAGCGATTCTCGATGCGGCGGACTCAAGTGCGCGGCCGTCAACGCGGCGCAGTGCATCACGGGGCGGCACCTGTTCGAGCGCATCGTCGGGGCTGTGGGCGACGCGCTGCAGCAGGGAGATGCGACTGCGAGACGGCGGTGCGAGACGCTGGCGCAGCTGGCGGTCGCGCTGGGCACGATGCTCGGGGACGCAGCGACGAGGGATCCGCGGCGGAGGTTTGTGCTGGTGTTGGATGCCGTGGACAGGCAGAGGGATGCGCCGCCGACGCTGCTCCCGGCACTGGCTCGCCTGTCCGAGATTGTACGTCCCATGGAGACGAAGGGCTCTTCCGAGAAGAGGTAGACTGACACGTAAGAGATATACAGGTCCCCTGCCTCACCTGCGTCTTCATCGTCACTGCGCCCCCCGCCGGCCTCCTTCGAACACCCGCCTCGGCGCACCTCCACTTCCCCCCCTACACGAAGCCCGAGTTCGTGCGCATCCTCGCTCTGACGCCGCCGCCGCCAGCCCCCGGCACCACGCAGCAGGAGACGGCCGACCTGTGGACGCGCTTCTGCGCCGCCGTGCACGACGCCTTCGTTCGCAGCGCGTCGCGCACGCTGCCCTCGTTCCGTGATGGCTGTCGTGCGCTGTGGCCGCGCTTCATGGCGCCCGTCGCGGCGGGGACGCACACCGTCAAGGAGTTCTCGAAGCTGCTCGTCGCGGCGAGGGGGCACTTCCAGGACGAGGCGCTGCTGAACCCGAGCATCGTGTCCGTACGCCCTGCGGCAACAGCACCAGAATCGACGACTGCTACCAACGGCGCCAACGGCACGACAGCCGTCAAGCCCGCCGCTGGCGCTGACCTCACGGCCCTGCTCCCCATCGCCGCCCGCCTGCTCCTCTTATCCGCCTACCTCGCCTCCCACAACGCCATCCGCCACGACCTCACCCTCTTCTCAACCTACCACCACGGCCGGAAACGCCGGCGTGGCGGCGGCTTCGTCGGCGGCTCCCGCAGCACCGCCCCGCGCACCAAGCACCGCAAGATCGCGCGAAAGCTGCTCGGCGCGCACGCCTTCGTCCTGGAGCGCATGCTGGCCGTCTTCGAGGCCGTGCGCGGCGAGTGGGCGCCCGGGGGCAGCAGCGCCGTCGGCGCCGCAGGCCTAGACGGCGACATAGGCATGGCGATTGCGACGCTGGCGAGTCTGCGGCTGCTCGTCAGGGTGGGCGCGGGCGACATGATGGACAGGGCGGGTAAGTGGAGGATCAACGTCGGCTGGGAGGCCATCAAGGGGATTGGCAGGAGTATAGGGGTCGAAGTCGAGGAGTGGCTTATCGAGTGATACAGAGTCAACAGCACTGTCACAGTGGATCATGGACGCATAAAAGCGTTGCCCAAGTCCCTAGATCGGGGTCCATTCAAGAATACATATAGACATATACATCCCATAACGGTTAACAATAACCCGTACATGCCCTTCTATAACTGCTCGATCTCCCCCCAAACGTATCACATCATGCGTCGCGCCGACTTTATGCCGTACACACAAGGAAGACCAATAGTCTCCCGGGACAAAAACGCCAGAACCCAGTTTGATGCCATAGAGTTCCCATGTCTAGATGCTGGTGTGAAGGGTAAGTTGTGTTTTGAGATGAGCGAGAGCACAGCTCAGTGGAAGCGAGTGTCCCGAGCCGACACGCAAGGGAATTAATTTGAGGCCAGGCGTTGCGGCATCGCAGCCCCTTCCCTCTCTTGCATCCACAGCTGGCCGCGCGCCTCATTGACGCGGTGCCCAGCCCGGGTTGCCGCGTCCGGAGCGGTCGCGTCCGAAGTGATCATCTGCCTTCTTAGAGTCTTCGCCGGCTGCAACACGGCCGAAAAAGCCCTCTGTGTAGGGATGGGTACGCGCGCCTGGCAAAATGATATTGTTTTGGCCGCCAGCGCTGGACGGATTCTCGTTGAGGGGCAGCAGAGGCGTACCACTACGAGACTGTGTGATCATGCGAGCCTTGCGATCGGCCTTGTTGCTCTCGCTCGTCCGGTCGTAGAGGTACAGACCCAGGAATGTCAGCGCGATCCCAACGGCCTGCACCGGTGTCGTCGGACTCCTGAACCAGATGATGGCCAGGACAATGACAAAGACTCTCTTGATCAAGCTCGCAACCGAGTATGTGACGGGCGAGACCATGGACAAGAGTATAAATGCCAGCATGTTTTGGCTAAAGTGGAAGACGCCGTTGAAGATGAACTCCAGGGTCAAGCGGCCGTGGTCCATTGCAAGAGGGTTATTGCTCAGGTCCAGCGCACCGTCGTGCAGAAAATCTCCCAAAAGGGTGATGCCTTCGGACCAGAACCAGATGGGCATAGTTACGATAAAGGCCATGCCAGASGAGTAGCACAAGAGGTTGAGTTTGTCGAGCTTTTTGGACTGCACGCCGGGCGCCTCGGCCTCGGCCTTGGCCGCCTCGTTGAAGATTTTCTTGGAGACGATGTTTTGCGTGACGAAGATGAGCGTCGCCAGGAGTGCCTGGATGACGCCCAGCAGCTGACCCCCGTAGCTTGCCTTGCCTGAGCAGGCCAGCATGACGCCGACCGTCAAAGGCACGAGGGACAGGTAAGTGGTCTGTGGGTATCGGGTGTCGTAGAATATTCTGTAGGCCAATACTGTGAACAACGGCGATAAGCCTTTTATGGTGTGGACTAATGATACCGGGATCTTGGCTGTGGCCGTCGAGCTGAGCAGATGGCCGCCGATTTGGAAGGCGGCGAGAGGAAGAGTGGTCATAATGACATCCCTACTCGGACGGCGAATAGGATGCCTCAGGACGGCAATCTTGGTGCGTAGGGAGGGAAATATGGTGGCCAGCCAGGCTAGCAGGATGCAGAGCGAGGAGACGAAGGCGAATTGGACGAGTGTTAACGTCGCGGGGTTGTCGAAGGCGATGAGGATCGATTTGGACGAGGTATTGGTCAAGGCAGAGGAGGCGTACCAGAGCAAGCACAGGACCTGTCGGATATCTTGTCAGCCATCGGCCCAGGCGGCAAACAATTGACCCTGAGGGCAGCCGGGGATGGAACATACGACGAGCTTGGGGGATACCGGCGCTCGCAGCGCATCGGCAATGTCGTGGGCGTTTTGGCTCATGCTGCCATTTCTCGCACGTATCGTCCGAAATGCATCGCTCAGGCTCTTCTGTCGGCCATGACCATGACCACGGCCGCCGGTAGACCACATCAGGCCGCCATTGTGGCCGCCGTTCTCCCGTCTCGATGCTGGCGCCCAGCGATCTGATAGTGTCGCATTGCGATTCTCCTGGTCGTAGGCCGAGGGGGGCTTTATGGGACTCGGTTCTCGCGCGGCGCCATTGGCCATGTAAGGCGCATCGATGTGGTCGGGGAACTTTTCCATTGCAGTGCGATGCCAGAGCAGCTGCAGCTGCAGGTCAGGATCGTTGGTGATGCACGTCAAGCTGGGGATGGCCCGGGGATGGCGAAGCTTGGCATTTGGATCGGGAGCAGGATGGGGCTTGCAGAAACGAGTGACGGTGGCGACGATGGCGACGGGCTTGGTGAACTACGGCGACGGCGTTGAGCTCATGGCGAGGAGCGGGGATGGATGAACTGGCGCCAACAGTTGCAGTGTTGGTCGTCCAGGAACTGGATGCACCTGAGCCGCGTTGGAAGTTGCGCAAGCGGACAGATGCGCGCCATGTAACATCCACGAGGTTGGAGTACAAGGAGTACAAGTACAGCTGGCCTGTTTGCGGCGTCGGTTCGTGCCTCCTCGCACCAGCTGCGGCACGGAGTAATTACTGCGGGTACTTCTTTCGCAGGTCCACCGTGCAGAATAGGGGTGCAGATTTGTGCTATCGGATTAGCCGTATATCTACCGACAGCCGCGCCGATAAGGCTCCGTCGACGCGCTCCACTTGTCTTCTCCAAATGCCAACCTCTCCTCGCGCGACGAGGCTAGCCCACATAGAATCTTTCGAGACCAGCCAGCAGCCGCGCGACCACTCCTTCACTCCAACTCTCCCCCTCTCACCTACCTCTCGTCTTCCATCCCGACTTTCCCATACGCCGCGTTTCTGCGTTATGGGAAGAGACCCTAAGCAATACGTTGTTGCTGTCGTCGGTCTCTACGCCGTCTTCCAGCTCGTCACCCAAACCTCCAACCCAGCGGCGTTTCCCAGACAGCCCACTAGCGGCGCGCCGTCGCCAACCTCGAGCTCACCATGGCGGCTCCAAAAATGACCAAGAACCAGATGCGGAGGGCGAAGAAGAAGGAGCAGAAGCAGGAGCAGAAGCAGGAGCAGAAGAATGCGCAAACAAAGGTAGAACCGAGCCCCTACCTGTATGGGTGGCCTGATGGTAGTAGTGCTGACACCTCCGAGGTTGAGAGCCAGCCAGAAGAAGAGTATGCGCCGGTCGCCGACAATCATGGAGCTGCATCGCCGCCTGAGGGCAACGATGCTACTGCTTCTGCAAACAACTCGGAAACAGCTGCCATAGCTATGGATACACCCGACCCCGACGACGAGTTCGCCGACGACCCAGCGTTCGCTGCCTACAAGGACATCTTCACCAAGTTTGGCGCCTCTCTGGATGAAGACCAAGTTGCCAGAGACGCAAACGCTGGCCATCAAGGAACCATCTTCTTTGGCGACGACGATGATATCCCCGACGAAGACGAAGAGAATACCGGCAAGACGAAGCTCTCCAAGAAGAAGCGCAAGCAGATGAAGACGCTTTCCGTCGCCGAGCTCAAGGCCATGGTCAAGTACCCGGAGGTTGTCGAGTGGCATGATGTCTCGTCATCGGATCCGCGATTGCTGGTGCAGATCAAGGCCCAGCGCAACGTCGTACCCGTTCCCGCGCATTGGTCGCTCAAGAGAGAGTACCTGTCCTCCAAGCGAGGTATCGAAAAGTCGGCCTTCCGACTGCCCGGCTTTATTGCCGACACCGGCATCTCCGAGATGAGAGATGCTGCCTTGAAGAAGGAAGCGGAGCAGAGCCTGAAGCAGAAGCAACGAGCCCGCGTGCAGCCAAAGATGGGCAGGCTCGACATTGACTACCAGAAGCTCTACGATGCCTTCTTCCGCTTCCAGACCAAGCCAGAGCTCACCCGCTATGGTGAGGTGTACTACGAGGGCAAAGAAGCCGAAGTTGACTACCAGCACTTCAGGCCGGGAGATTTGGGCGACGCGACCAAGGAGGCGCTCGGCATACCTCCCAACGCGCCTCCACCATGGTTGGTCAACCAACAGCGAGTTGGCCCTCCCCCCTCGTACCCGACCTTGAAGATCCCTGGCTTGAATGTGCCGCCTCCTCCGGGAGGAACCTGGGGATATCACCCTGGCGGCTGGGGCAAACCCCCCGTCGACGACTTGAACCGCCCCCTATATGGTGGTGACGTTTTCGGCCTCAATAACCAGGCCGCCGCCCAAACTCAGCAAGGACAGCCGGAGCTGCCAGCAGGAGAACCCATAGATCGCACTTTTTGGGGCGAACTGCAGCCACGCGAGGAGGAGGAAGAAGAAGAGGAGGAAGAGGAAGAGGAAGAGGAAGAGGAGGAAGAGGATGTTGAAGAGCAACGCGAGGAATATGTGGGAGGCGTAGAGGACATCAGCGGCCTTGAGACTCCCAGCGGCTACGCTAGCACCGTGGCCCCCAACCAAGGTGTCGAGACATCTATTGCTGGAGAAATGGACCTGCGAAAAGACCGCGTTGCCCACGGCACCGAAACCCCATCCGGACGCGCTGCCTACACAGTGTTGAGGGAGCAAAAGGCCCAAGGCAGCGGGGGCCTCTTCGGCGTCGGCTACCAGTACGACCTGAACGGTGCCCAGCGCCCCGGGATGCCTGTCCTGGGCGCCGAGGACGAGAGCCGCAAGCGCAAGAAGCCCGGTGACGTGGACGTGGCGCTCGACGTCGACTCGCTGAACCATCACGACGGCATCAACAAGGACGTGCTCCGCCAGAAGTTTGAGGAGAGCCGGAAACAGGAGGGCCCTGGCGCCAACTGGCAGCACGACGAGGACCTGGCCGATATGATCGCCGAGGAGAGCCGCAAGCGGCAGAAGACGGAGAAGGAGCGCGTCGACCGACGCAGGGATGGCCGGGGCAGACACTAATCGGAGAATGGCTGGCATTTCACGAGACGATCTCTGGTGACACATCAGGGTTGGCATGCCGGTTTTGTTTTTATCCTCATCCGGCGTCCGGGGTTTGGAGGGCGAGCTGTTGGAATATTGTCATGAATATAGGATCAGGCCGGCAAGGTTGATTGCCGCGAGTAGGAAGGCAGTTGCTACAAAGCGCCCCAAGGTAGATAGAGTAGCGTAACCATGCCTGTACAACACCAGAGCTGCGGCCCTCCGTGATGTCACTTGGCGACTAATCCACTCTCATGAAGTGACACTCGGATACATTTGCTCAGGTATCTCGCCATTCCGGGGGCCCCCAAAACTACTCCGTGAAGATACAGCTAAAGCTAATGAAGGATCAACCCAGTTCGCCTAATTATGTGTCCATAGACTACACCAGCAAATATTCCCTCTCCCGGCGCCATAATGCACCACCCACCCGATGACAGCAGCGCCGCCCAAACACCTTTCCCCATACTCAAGTGTTTCCCGGAGATGGAGGTGAACAACATTGTAATATGTATGCCGCCCCCACGTAAAATCAAGATGTCTGGATATCGTTGCCCAATCGTGGTCTCCGGGGAATGTCCATCTCCCTTCCCCAGACGACACAACAGTGCATTTCCCCGTGGTCATGCGTCATTTCTCACGTTTTATGCTTGGCTTGGGCCAAGTCTTGCCTCCCTGGCTTCTGACGTGTGGCTTAGCTTGCCGTAGTCTGCCCCGTCCCATCAGCGACGAGGGGCCTGGCTTCTAGCCCGGCCCTTGGGTCTCGTAGCAGGCGTTGCAGAGCCAGTTCGATAGGGTTACCGGCATGATGGCGTCCTTTTTGATACAGGCAGCATGGTAAGAGCGGCGTGAACAAGTCTGGCCATGAGCCGTTAGTAACTACCCTTGGAGATGACAACGGAGAACTATACCTTATTAGAGCAGACCAGCAGTGTCGGGCCACGAACGGGGAGCTGGCAGACAGCGCAGCCGTTGGCGCACTTTCGAATCTGAGACGACCTCGGTGACTGTTTCGTGGCTCCATCCGTCGCCCCCAAGCTTCCCGACTCGTCAGATGGCCCCTCAGGCGCAGACTTCAACTTTGCCCTCGCATCGTTGATGTAGCCAAAGGCGCGATCCGTCGTTGTGGCATCTAATACGTCGCGGGCAAGCAACACACTCGAATGCTTGCCAAACTCGAGCATCCGATGTTCCTCAGCCACGAGCCATGTCGCCTTTTGCTGGACGAAATCGAGCCACTCTCGTGGGAAGTAGGCGACCGAGGTGATCTTTTTCCGAAGTATGTGTCCATCCCATTCCCATATGTACTCCTTCTCGGCTGCAGTCACGTCGGAGAAGTCACCTATGCTCTCTCGATGTTTTTGAATAAGCCATGTGTCGTCCGGCACAATCTCCGGCACCTCTTGTCCAGGTTTCAGCTGTGCTTTACTGATGGGGTGGAAGAGTCGCTGGGGGGCATCAGGTACTAATACCTTGTGGGTATTCGGTTTGTGCGTGCGCCGCGCCGCGGGTTTGAACCCCTTGGGAAGCGGTGATCCCGACTGAAGCCGGTCTACAGGAGCTTTGGCCGACGGGGATTTGAAAGGTTCTTCGATGTCATGGCCGAGGCGTGAGGCGACGAACATCTGGTCGGTATTGGTAACAGTGCTGAGGTTGAATGGCTTGACCTGTCGCCCGAGCTTGGGAGTCTTGCTCGGAGATGTCAACACTTCACGAAGAGCCGAGACGCGAAACTGCGGTCCTTGACTCGTCGTTTCGAGGACGTACTCATACGTAGGATGGGCTGTTTGCAGATGAAGCTGCAGCTGTAACATCGACTCGTGATAGGCGCCACAGCTTACACAACGAAAACAGTCCAGACAGACAGGTTGATCTGATGGCAAGAGGTACTGGACTCGGCCCTCATTTGCGGCGGAACTGGCGCTCCTCCCCCGCTTCTTTCGTTCTCTGCCCTGGGCCTGGTCGCTCAAGACTTTCAAATTGTAGACTTTCGCCTTCTCTCGCGTCCTCAGTGATCGAGATGGCGTTTGGTCGCCGGCAAACTCGTCCTCGAGGTCATGCGATGTTTCTCCGTTGGCATGACCATTGATGCCGTTTATGGCACCATCTGAAGGGTGCTCAAAATTTGCATCGGCGTATGGATCAACATCAGGGTCTCTGGCATTGATGCAAGGCTTGGATTCTTTGTCCAAGAGCCTGAAGGCTCTGAAGCCCGACGCCCATCGGAGGTCGACATCCATGACATAATTTGTTTGGAAGGTCGACTGATCAGAGGGATAAGTAGGCGACAGATTGAGTGGATGCTTCAGCCTGCCAACGACTTTGTCGAATCGACTAGACATGACCCAGTACTGGCTTGAGCCCCACGGCGGATAAACGGATCCAGTGGAAATACCAAAGTCGTGAGAGTCGAGTGGCGGCCAGCAAACTCCGTTGGCGGCTTCCAGCTCGACGAGGAGCTGGTAGGAATCGGATGCATCAAAGCGGCCGTCATCTGGCCGGTTGATGAGAATGCTCTCATGGGGAACATAGAACGGGCGGGGCAGGTCGACGCGGGCGAGACGATGAGGGCCAACCGGATTCTTGTACGTGGTCAAATCGCAGATCTGGCTCTGGCAGTGCAGGACCTTTGACGAGCCGCAGCTGACGTCCAAGATGGTGATTCTGCAGCGAGCCTTGGTGGCAAGGACGTCGCGGGGGACGGTGCTGCTCTGATAAGTCTTGACCTTCTTGGAGTCCTTGTGCAGGATCTTGAGCACCTCGATACGCAGCATCGAGCCAGACTCGGACGTGCGGGGCGAGGCGATGAGGTGATCCAAGTCGAATGAGTCGGGCGATGAGAGGCGGCGACGCTTGGCTGGCCGCGGGCCGTCGCCGCCATCGCGGGGATGGGACCCTTTGTGCATTGGCGACGATATGATGTTTCCCATGACGGAGGATTCCTGCAGGGCCTTGACTCCCTTGAGCCAGCTGCGATGAAGATAGGGGGCTGTCCGCTGGTAGGGACTTTGTACCGTCATGGCGGAATGAAACAAGGCATGGGACGGCCGAGCCGGAGATGCTGCAGCGAGTGCTCGCACGGGTGGCGTGGCGTGACGGGCGTCTTTGGCTCAGGAGCATGGGCACCTGCACCTCATTGTCGATGCCTGCCAGACGAGGTTGCGCGGGTGAGACGGCGAGGTTCAAACGCGCGCGTACCTTGGGTGGTCGGAAGCGCAACAGTTCTTCGTGGCGTTGGGGTTAGAATTGGCAGTGCCCCGTGCGGTCAGATGAGAGTTGAAACAAGGGCGACGGCGGTGTAAACAGAGCCGCACAGAAGAAAATGAGGCGCGACAATCTCTGACGTGCGTGCGAATAGCAGCGCGAACAATCAGACAATGAGTCCAAACGAGACGCGTGAGGTGAGGCTACGAAGAAGCAGGGCACGTCCTCGGGGTACGTACTTTGTCACCCAAAACAGTCTAGCGCGGCGGGCAGCCTGGCCTGTGAAGGAGCCTGCCAACTGCCTGCCTCCACGAAGGGCATTTGCACAGGGCACAGCAGTTGAGGAGGCAGCGACCTCGTCAACTAACAATGGATGAATTGTTGCAGGCAAGAACCCATTGCTTGGCTGCTCCTGCTCACGCTGGCGCTGTTGGTCGCCGGCTTGTCGTGCTGCTCTGGCTTCATTCTCATACAAGCATAAGTTATCAAGTACGCACATATCGAGGAATTACAATGACGCTTCTTTGATCAGTACAGCATCCATGTGGGAAACAGCCCCTGGGCTGCTCCGCGCGCTATCTCCTCTAAGAAAGGCAACTCAACGTGCACGGAGTACAAGCATGGGACATTGGTGGCTCAGTTTGAGAGCTCACGTGCAAACTGGGGTGGACACCGTTCGTGAATGAAATTTCGATTATTGCATACAATTCACTAAATGCATATGCACCATGTCACGGCTGCACGCCACCGTGCTGGGACTGGCGCTACTGACGCAAGGCTAAACTTGGGGCGACTTACCCACAGCCTCAACTCACAACCCCACGACCGACCTCCCATGCCCACGACTTCTTCCCTCAACACCTTTTTCTTGCGTGTGACACATTTTTCACTTCGTCCTGGCAGAACCGTCCGTCTCCGCGCTGCTCGTTGTGAAACCTCAGCTGTGCATAGCGCCGATGGCCAGCCCATGACGTTACATGCCCTCCAGCCTTGTATTCTGGCAACAACAAATCGGTCGCTGCCGGTCTGACGGTCGCGGCCCATTATCACCCAACCGTCCCGAAGTCAACGACTCGAAGCCCTCGCTTCGGAGATGGCTGTAACCCGCAACGCTGGGCAGCCACCCAGGCCCCAGAACGCCAACACCCGTCGTCGCAACCCCAGTCGCACTTCTCGCGTTCCATGTTCTCGCGCGCGAGCCCCGAAACGACGGTTCTACGATGAATCGACAGATTCCGATGGCGATAGCGACTCACAATCCACCGACTCCTCCTCATACGATGCAGATGGTGGCCTCGGGTCCGATGGCGGAGGCGCAAACTCTGCCCTGTCGCGAAACGGCGACGCTTCTCGCCAAGCATCCAGCCGGCGCCGCTCACCCCGACGAAGTGCTCGACGAGGCATCGGCCGAAATTCGGCGATCAAGAATTCACAGACAAAATCCGCACGTGGGACACCACTTCGTCAGACAGCTGGCGCCAATAATCGAAGAAACAAGCGGGCATCGCGTGCCAAAAGGCGCAAGCTATCGCCGCAAGCAGACGAGCAACCAACAGGCGTCATTCCAGACTGGACAGATCCCCGAGTGTCCTTTGACTGCTGGACGGATATTTTCCTCTACGCCGCGCGTCTCAGCACGACAGATGGCCTTTCGACCGGTTGGCTCGCACACGCTGCTACGACATGTCGCGCCTTGGCCGAGCCGGCGCTCACAGCCCTTTACCGTTGCCCGCCGGTCAGAACTTCCCTCAAAGCAAAGCGCCTTGCCTCGCTGCTCGTCCGTCGGCCCTCGGATAACTTTTGCAACTACCGGGCCAAGATCGAGGCCCTGCACCTCAACACACACTTTGTTGCTCATGGGGCGTTGCACGCTCTGATATATACGCTCGGCCGCTTGAAAGAGCTGATCATATATACTCCGATGGATCAGCCGCCCTATAGAGACCTAGACAAAAACGTCCGATGGCACTATTGCCGGGAAATCTTCAGTGCCCTGGAGCCTGCTGGGGCTGAGAAGCCCTTACCAACACTTCTCAGGAGCTGGGAATGGAGCGGAAGGTTCATTGGCGGATGCATTCCCACCATTGAAAGCATAGCCCACGTCCACCAGACGCCGCCATTCTCGCAGCTCACCAGGCTGAGTCTCACAAATTTTCAAGTTCCATCGTTGAGCAACTTGCTTCAGCAGCCAAACACTGAGGAAGGAGAGATGCAAGCTTACCACGAGGATGGTGTTGTGATTGAGTCTATCGCACAAGCCATATCGCAGCTGGCGAGCCTCAATCACCTCGTCTTTGAATCATCAACGGTGATGAATGATCGCCTACTTCCCCTCTTGCCCAAGAATCTCGTCCACCTGGAGTTGATCAACTGCTGGGAAGTCAAATCCGAGGATCTCGCCAAATTTCTTCGTACACATGGCAGCAATATGCGCACTCTGACCTTGCTACACAACCAATCGTTGGACCTGGGGTTTCTGACCGATTTGTCCGAGACATGCCCCAATCTTCGAGAGTTGCACATGAACTTGATGTACTATCGCCATCATGACTTCTTCAACGACGCAGATCCCATGTACGAGCAGGCTCTCCTCCCGAGCCAGGTTCCCAAATGGCCGTCGGGCCTTCGTGTCATCAACATCGAAAATATTCGGAACTGGTCTGTCGAAGCCGCGGAGAGGTGTTTCTATTCTCTTATCGATAATGCTGGGAACTTGACCAATCTTCGACACCTCAGCATCAAGACGATGCTTGATATCCCGTGGCAAGCCCGTGCGACCATGCGCCGCGAGTGGCGTGAAAAGATGGAGAAGGTGTTCCTCCGTCCTTTCAGGGCCCCGAAAGCCTGTGCAACACTCCATCCACCACCAATGGAAGAGCAGCAACCTGTGACGCGGGAGGACGAGAGCCATGGGCCGGCCACGCCACCTTCTCGCCGAAGCGGCAGACTCGCTGCACACAGCCAGGATTCCGACTCTCCCGTGTCTAGGACGAAGTCCCTCCGTCGCCACCGCGGCAAGTCGCTGTACAGGGAGCCTGACACGGATGAAGATGCGATGGAGACCTCCGAGTCCGATGACGAGAGCGACCTTGCCGATGGTGATGAGCCTCAGCGCTCGGGCGAACAATGCAAGCTTACCATCCAGGGTCTGTGCACCACCGTCAGCATCCAGGTCGACAACCAAAAGGTGCGAGAGCAGCAGTTTGGCATGGAAGACTTCCTCGACGTCGACGAAGACGAGTCAGAGGAGGAGTGGGACGGCGATCGCGACGAGGACGACGCCGTTGTGATCTTCTAATGAGCTAGCGGGACTTTTGACACAGCGAGGCTGATGTGCAGCCTCTACGCTATCATCACCACTCCCGTGGCCAAGGCTGCCCCCTGTTTATTTCTTCCTCATTACTGCTGGAGCCCGGAGGCTACTTTTGCTTGAGCCTAGGTTTCCCCCACTAATGTATTATGAGCACAATGGCTTTGGCTTAAAAAAAAAAAGGGTCGGCGCACAAGATAGATACCCCAACGGTTTCGGTCAAGGGTCGGCAGGGGTAAAACAAAATCAAATTACCCTATAGGGTTGTAAAGAATGTAAAGGGAAAACGGGGTACTGGCTCTGCTGATAACGAATCGGACATTGAGGTWTTACAACATAAAGTTCCGAGTCCTTGGGAACAGCAAGTGATAACGTAATGCCATTTATGTGAACGACCCGGCCAGTCACTTTGTCATGAGCCACCAAGACCAGCGGAATCGCAATGATGCAAGGGACACGCACAACAGTCACGACTGGGGCACCTCAGCTCGTCAAGACTCGTGTCGATTCATTACACCAAACCTGTGAAGAGGGGGTATCTCTCACCACAAAGCCAATGCTTGCTACCTTTACTCCCAGTTGATACAGTACTGTCTATACATGCCGAGTACGCCCGTCCCAGTCCGATTTGCCGTTGGGTTGATCCACCGCATCCCCTTACTCCAAGTTCCGTAAGGCTCCGTACGACGGTAGCTGCGCCCGGCGTCTTTCTAGAATGCCGCACCACCCATGCCCTCGCCAGCCAAGTTCTTCATGCTCTTCTCACTTAAATCACTGCGTAGCTCCCACGCTCGAGAATCTCGCTCCAGCCTGTCCCACACGTAGAGGCTCTTGCGAACCTTCTCCTGCTTCGCGCGTAGGTCATCTCGTAGCTTGTCTTCTTCATCCCGCAGTTTTCGGTAATGAGGCTCAAGCTCTCGCGTCACTCCTAGAGCGAGCGGGGTCGCAGATGGCTCAAGCTTTCCGCCTGGGACGATTGGCGGCATCGTGGCAAGTAGGCTTTGAGCGAGAGTCGGTCGCTGGCCAGATGGGCCCGTTGGCGGATTGAAAGGGCGTGCCTGAGTAGGTGTCGATGAATACGGTGCATTCGTGAGTGCTCCCCGAGGCCCAGTCGGAATAGGCGAAGGGCCAACTGGGGTAGACGACGACGACTGGGACAGCCCCGACATCTGCCTTACCGGTGTCTGGCTCCAACCACCTCGTCCAGGACGCGACGCGTATGCACCTCTGGCCGGCGGAACATAGCCACGCGGCCCAGAGGGGGGATTTGTCGGGCTCGTTACATCCGACCGATGCGACCCGGCACCAGGAGTCTGGGGGAGCCTTGCTGCCGAAGGAGCTGGTGAAGTGACTGACGCGTTCGCGCTGCGGTTGGACGCAGGGCCAGTAGGAGGCCCTCTCAGAGCTGCCGGGCCGCGTGGCGGGGACTTGGTTGAGGTGGTTGTGGAGTCGTGATATCCAGCGACAGATGCAGACCCCGACGTCGCCACAGGATAAGGAGATTCTTCACGAGACGGCAGGGGGGAACGAATTATGGTTGAACTAGGGCGAGGAGATGCTCTTTCGGACGCTGGCTGAGATGGTATCGCCGACGAGATCCTAGACTCTCGAGGAGGAGGAGACGCTCGTCTAAACGATTGATATCTGTCCCCTCGTCGGCTGGGGGATCGAGATCTCGGCCGATAGGTGCCACCCCGCAAGCCGATCGGGGTAGATTTTCCCGGAGGGCTCCTTTCGCGGCGGTCTCGGCCGAGTGGCGAGCGTGATTGCCTTCTGCATGGGGTGTTGGTGATACGTCAAGCATCAGAGCGTCGGGCCAGCTCACCTGTTATCACGCCTCTCAAAGTCACGCTCCCTATCACGAACGCGGTCGCGATCCCAGTCTCGATCACGGTCACGGGCATGGTCCCTGTCGTTGTTCCAATCACGGCGAGGTGATCTGGGTCGGTCGAATCTGCCGCTACGGATAGGCGACCCACGTCGTGACAAGCTGCGTCGAGGTGGCGATCTTCTTACGGGTGAGCGTGTCCGCTCCCGCCTGCGAGGGCTCTCGCGGTCTCGGGAGCGCTCGCGTCGATAGCGATCACCGCCGCTTCTGGATCGTCGGCGTGCTTGATATCTCCCCGGAACATAGCTGTCAGAACCAGAAATGATGGGGCTGCGAGGGCGAGGGCTCCTGGGTCGGGGGCTTCGAGATCGTTCTCTGCCTACAGGGCTCCTCGCCCTTCTCGGTGATCGATCTCCGCCTCGAGGCGTGGGTCGCCAGGACTCTCCTGCACCGTACCTGATGATTTCGCCGTCGTCGTATCTATGCAGGAACGTTAGGTCTCGTTGTTGCATGATGAGTTGCCAACGCGGCGACGGAAAGCAATATTGACGGGTGCAGAGGACACAATAACGCAGCAAGCAGCCCAGCAAGCAGCCCTACAGTCATGATGCTGCAGAGGAAGCAGAGAAGTGACTGTCGCTGCCAGCATCTCAAGTCGGGTTCGAATCCATCCCCGCGTAACGGAGAACACTCCAGTGCCGGGAAGGGAGGAAGACAGTATCGGGCTCACCTTCGACCTCGCCCGTCTCGATCGCGATCCATTTTGGCACGTCGCACCCCGAATACTCGAGGTAGATGCACAAATGCGAGGCGCTTCTGCGGGTTGTTTGCAAAGGAGCGCGTTGCTGCCCAGAAAAATGAACGGCTGCTGATAAGGCGATAAGAGATAACAGTGTAAAGGCGGACACTGTGTGGTAACCGCACAGTAGACAGTAACCTACTCTCTACTACGGAGTAGTACGGCTCGTCATTGACACAAATCTGATTTATTCACCTCTGCTTCGTTGCTCAAACGATTTGATTGACTTATGCTGGCGTCTTTGGTACGGTATCAAAGCTTCAGGTATTGTAAAGGAAGCCAAGATTCCATAGAACCATAACCTGTTTTCGCAGGTGCTGACCTCGACACCCGAGCACCTCCACACTTCCTTTCAAATCCAATCTTGAGATGGCTACGACAACATGCGTGCTCCGACGAAAGTGCATGGCAATCAGATCCTCAAGAAATGAAATCAGGGCTTGTCCTCCTCCTCAGTCGTTTCTCCACGGCCAGGAGCCGCGACCCGCGCCAAAATCCAGTCTTGTGCTTCCTGTCCGTGCTCTTGCATCATCTTATTGAGCCCGAGCATCTCGCTGCGCACCACCGTTCCGAACCGTCTCTTGTGGACTTTTCTTGTCAGCTCGTGGTCGGACCAGCAAGCATGGTCGCCCGCGACGTAGACGCGCGAGTTTTCCTTGTACCACGACGACAGCTCCGCGTCGATGTCTGACCTGACAGGCCGCAGATTGCCTGTGACGAAATTGACCACCCCGGAAATCTTGAACTTGCAGTCTTGTAGGAGTCAGCTCACAGCCATTTCAATGTCATGACGGAAGGGGCTTACCTCTGTTGATCAATAGGACCTTTACTCCGAGGTATGCATTTCCCACACCTAGCAGGACGATCTCATTCGTTTCGTACAACTGAAGGAAGTTGTCCCAAAGATAGCAGACCAGCTGTTGAATCTGTTCCTGAAGTATTCTCTCCTTAAATCCCGGGATATAGGAATCCGTATCCTGGCCATGTTAGACGCATACCCTTGGCTTGCACAGTTTAGCATACCTCTTCGTGCGTAATATACGCAGGAACGTTGACATCCATGACGCCGAACTTCTGGCCAATGGCCCAGTCAATATACTGGCTTACGCCGTCCACGTATGATGGTTAGCTAGTAAATCAGGCTCAAAGCTGATTCGCGACTCACCACCCAAGCGTTATGCGGTTCAAGCGAAGTGTCAATAACATCCGGCTGAGCCAACAACTGCGGGCTACGTTTGATTAGCAGATGCAACAGTTGTGGCCCAAGTGTGTGACTCACGGATCGTGGATTATGACCAGGATTCTCCTGGCATCGTGAAGATTGGGCGTCACAAGAACCTGGTTTTCAAACGACTTGTAGAGCTGGTCACGCTGCACGTACAGGGGCAGCATGTTGTGCTTTTCTTGCAAAACTTGGCGTTGGGCATTCCTGATGACGTCGTGCAGTCGACTGGCGTTGAGAGATTGTACCTCTGGTATGTTGACAATGCCAGGTCGCATGCACTCCCAGTACGGAGCCTGATGAGCCTGGACCTTGGCTAGAATCCGGGCCGCTTCCTTGTTGATCTTGGGGACTTCCATCTTCGGCGGCGGTTCGCCCATGAGGGTCCTCGCCACCGCCACAGACGAGTTCGAGATTGCCGCAAGGTTATAGCCGCCCTCGAGGCACACAACGACTTTCCCATCCGCGAGCGACATGAGCATGTGTGTCATGTGCGCGTAGCATGCTGGCGTCACGAAACAGCCTCCAAGCTCATCTCCGTCGGCGGCATCAAAGCCTGCTGAGACGACCACCAAATCGGGGTTAAACTCCTTGGATATTGGAATGACGATCTTCTGGAAAGCTGCCATGTACTCGCCGTCACCCATGCCTTGGTCGTGCCAGCCGATGTTGATGTTCTTGCCCAAACCTGGCCCTGTGCCGCAGTTCTCGATGCCGCCGTCTGGTGTCATTGGGTTTGGAGGCTTCCCCGGGTAGCATTCGCCATTCTGGTAGACGTGGATTGACACGTAGAGGACGTTGGGGTCCTGGTAAAAGATATTCTGGATGCCGTTTCCATGGTGGACATCCCAGTCTAAGATGAGGACCTTGCGGCAGATGTCTGGATAATCCTGCTGGCATACCCGCACAGCTACGGGCACATTGTTGAAGAAGCAAAAGCCCATAGGTGCATCCCACTCGGCGTGGTGGCCTGGAGGACGGATCACCGCGAAGGTGTTCTTGACCTGGCCGGTCACCACATTTTTGCACGTGTCAATAGCGCCGCCAGCAGAGAGCAAGGCCGCGGGATAAGACATGCTGCCGACATAGAGAGACTCTCGGCCTTGGTCATATCGCTTTGTGAGTTCGCGGAGCTCTGCTGTGCTGATTGTGTCGAGGTTCTCAACCCACGCCAAGTGGTCTGAGGAATGGGCAAGGCATATTTCTTCCCGAGTGGCAGGGCGGGCAGGTATCCTCCACATGTATCTTGTTGGACATTCCTTGATGATCCTGGGGAGGTCACCCTCAGGCCCTGTGTAGACGAGACCCATTTTCTTGAAAGCCTTGAAGATCTCGTGGATGCGCCGGGGGTCTTCCGGATGATGGGTGTTGGGACTGAAGTCGGCGTTCATATGGAGCTTCATGCGATCGTCGTAACAACACCCAGTAGGGAGCAGGCCGCGCCGACGAAGCTGTTCCAGCGCAAGGCCCTGGGGCTCCGGATCACTTTCGTCGTCATAGCTTGCTTCTTCCGATGCCGTGTCGTCATCGTCGATGCGGTTGGTTTCGCCGCCAAGGCCATTGACAACCTCGGCGTCTGCCATTGGATGATCATCCACATCCATGGGTACGTTCTCCTCCATCATTGGGACCCGATAAAATGCCCAAGGGGCGCAGTTGGCGAGCAAAGAGCGCCAAGTCTTGCAACTCACGTCACGGCGCCAACGACCGCTTGAGGTTCGGCTTCTGCCAGACAGACGTCTGTCAAGTATTAGCGTTGGCGGTCTTGCAGTGAATATCCAATGAAGCGCCGAAAGTATGCGCCATAGTTGAAGGAAGACAGAAACAGGGTGGCTTGTTCCCCGTGTGAAGCCAACAGGCTCTTATCCTCAGCTCACTTGCGGCAGCGCATACCAGCAAACTGATGCCGGTGGTCAAGGCCAAGCATATGATACAGGGAATCGCAAAACGGGCCACCGAAGCATGCAGATGCCACTGACCTCTCGGTACCCCCGATGACCAGCGCTGGCTCTCAGGGAGGAGCACGCCTGGCGCGGCCAGACTTGGCGCTTCTCAGCTGTGGTGGAGGCGGTGGCGGCGCAGAAATCGTCTATTAGAAGCTGTCGAGAGGTAGGCATGCATCAAGGGGCATGCGCATAAACCCGCGGCTGCTCGTTGGTTCGTGGGCTGCCCAAGGGTGGTGTAAATTGGAGAGTGAGTTGAGGCGCCGCCAGTTGGAGTGCAAGGTGAGGTGTGCGGCCCCAGCCGTTCAGCGACTGGCTGGCGCCGTCTCAGGGAACGCTGCCAGCCGCCCACACAGGCTGCCAAAATGCGCTACGCAGCCTGTTCCGGCTCGATAAGCACCACATTATGTAGGTATTTCCTGACGAGGAACATGAAACGATGTTGCGCCAAATTCACAAGGGACCGAGGATACGAAAAGGCCAATAGTACTCAAATTAAAAGTGGTGAACAAACAAAAGAAGCGCAACAGCTGGCCAATAAGCCGCGGCAATGCCAGGGCTGCCTTGAGCCATCGAGGCCTGTTGAGTAGTGAAGAGAACAATCTGATACCAACAAAACATGCAGTGTCGCAGCCGCCCCGGCGCAGCCGTTGCCGGGAAAGGCAATGCACGGAAGCCCCAGCTATACACCAACCAAAATCCAAGCCAGGCCCCCGAACTAGACTACAGCGTCCAGTGCCGTCGACGCAACCCAACGAGATTCGAACCCGGACAGACGCTGGTACTCCTCTAGGAGGGACCCATCATCGCCACGGGGAGAGTACCGCGAGTACGACTGCACAAACCTCGTTCCGGGGGGTAACGATCCGTCCGGACTTGCGTCACCTTCAAGGGCTAGCCGCTCGTTGTCCCGGTCGTCGTCAAAGTCGACTATTCCTCCACCACCATCCTCTGCCAGACTGGGGTCTCCGTCCAGCCACTGTCGCTCGTCCAGTGCACAGCGCACCGCAATCTGGATGGATTCCTGGTCAAAGGTGAAGCTCGGATGCTGAAGCTGGACCTCGGCTATGAGGCGCTTCCGTGGATAGCTGTAAATGTTGTCAAAGTAGTACAGCAGTTCCTCTGGACCAAGCTTCGCGTATGTCTTGACGATGCGACCCCAGCGGCTCTGATCGCTCCAGCTAGTAGCAAGCGATTGACTTCTGCCCACGGCCTCGACGAGGGGAGGCGGGTTGAAAGACTAGACAGGTACCGTTAGTACGTGTTCAGCATATTGTTCCCAGGGCACGGCTTACTTGATATTGGCTCGGATCAAGACGGGGACAGATGTAATGGAGAATTACATCTTTGATCGTCTCTAAAAGATCCATCAACTCCAGCAGCTCCCCGGTAGAATGATAGCGCATCTGGCTTGTCCGAACGTCATCCACATGCGGTTCGGGGTGGCCCACCCGAGGCCTTGGGAGCTCGCCGTGGAAGTAGATGCCGTAGAGCCACCACCTATACAGCGCTCTTCGAAACCGGATATGTTCGTGTGGTCGTAAGAAGCGGCAATTCTCTGGCTGGTGAAACCACCTCATCTGCGGGAACAGCTCTTCCCACTGTCGTACAAGCTGACATTGTCTTAGAAGGGGGTCCAGGTCACGTTCCGTCAAGACAACCGTGTTTAGTGTGGATTCTGGCGACGCAACGGGTCTGCGGCCTCTGGTGACTGGAGTGAACCCATTTCTCGAGCTTTCGCAAGGCACAAGCGGCGGCTGTGCCCCTTGAGACAGCACAAAACCGTGATCTCCCGCGAAGCGTTTAAAGATCACTTTCCGGGGTTTGTAGGGGCCCCCGGTAACGTCGATGTCATTTGCTGAAGCAGTGTAGACTTGGAGAAGTTCTCCAAATGGGCTAAACTCTCTTTCAAGAACTGGCAGGAGAATGGTTGTCTTTCTTTGCTTGAAGAAGCTGTAAAAGGACCTGTTAGTGGCGGAGAGCTCAGATATGGCCCCTAGATCTAGGTGCTGGTATATGTCGAGAAGAATTTCGACGGGCAGGCCCGCCAAGGAGGCAGTTCTTTTCCCACAGAATGCCATTCTGATTCGGAACGCCTGGGGAAGACTAGACACAGCGCCCACAACTGTATCGAACCTGGAATGCTTGTGGCGTTGATATCGGTCAATGCAGACAAATTGGTAGTTGGTGTGTTAATCCTGAGCGCTCAGCATGTGTGATCAAGTATAGCAGGCAATCGTTCTGATAGGTCGCATGCAAGCCAAGATATAACGCCGTCTTCAATGCACTCTAAAGCGCAAAGGATGCAGCACTCGGTTGAACTAGGTTAAGTTAGTCGGKGTGTGGGGGGGACGCCGGTCGGGTGCGACGTACCAATTGAATTAAACATGTTTATGTATACGGACCACAAGATCAGTGGCACCGTGTCAGGATATGAAGAGTCGGCGTGAGAGTGCTCCTCGGCGATTGTGTCCGATGACGGCAGTCAGGGGACGTTTGGAATATTTGGCGCAAAGACACCACAGTCAGATCCTCTGGGTGGGAAGATAGATTGAGCCACGGTTTCCCGATCAGCTCGAAGAATTTGGGGTTGATGTCGGAGCGCTGATGCCCCGTCCTTGCCTCTCAGTGACGAATATCTCACTGGAAGCGTCGAGTCCGATGGCTTATTTTCCTGCCACCCCAGCTTTGGGGCTTGAAAGGTTGCTGATGATGTTTAACGACATCGATTTCGATGGTAAGGCGGATTCCATTGTGGACAATGGAGTCATCGATTTTGCTGCAGCCATGCTTGGATGAGCGAGGTGTTGGTTCGGTTGTGACGTCGAAAGGGGAGTCGGCCTGGACGGGAGCGTGTCGCGTCCTTATCTGTGATGACACCCGGACATTTGCCGCTCACGACGCGCTGGTGACTAACCGACAAAGGGTCACCGTAATGTTTGTCCATACGAAGTACTTCGTACCTAGGCTACGAAGAACATGTTGACTTAGACCGCACGTAAAAGATACTTCTGAATTGAAATCGACTTTTTTTTGACAGTTTCTCTCTGCAAGACACAGGCTGACAGTTCCCTGAACTCCTACGCCGCAGTCCACCAGCTGTGACACCAAATTCACGACTCGGCCTCCACTATGTGAAAAGCGACGTGTTATCCAGCTCGTTCTTGGGCATTCGCTGACGACCATTGGACCTCAGACCCAAGTCTCCTTTCTTAGATAACCTCTCCACCATCTGCTCTGCCCGCGCATTATGCCTCGAAGCCTTTGACTTGCGCAGATCCGATCTGAGTTGGTTAGGCGATAGGAACTCGCGGTTCTCGTAGATGATGGGTCCACCAAACGAGCCCTCTTGAATCACGATCGGCGTGAGCACAAACCGTGGGCCGATCTCGATTAGGTTGATTTCCGCATCGCTACCGCCCGACTTCGACTTTGAGCCGCTCTTCGCTTCCGTCTCCGTGTTATCTTGGCCGGGCTTGACCAGCGAGCCTTCCTCTTCGCTGATTTGGTAGTTTCGCACCCAGATTTTTCCGTCGGCGACGCTGAAGCCCATGACATGGTCGATGAATGGCTTGGATTTCCGTGCGCCTTGCGGGACGCCAAAAGAGTGTAGGAACAGTTCTTTGATAACTTGAAGATGGGGCTGCTTGTCGAAAGCGGCGTCGAACGACAGGATGGGCCTGGATCCCTTCAAGCAGTTCCCTGTGAAGTGCAGTTCCTCCATCGTGTGCACTACAGCGTGCGCGTTAGTGGCTGCCTTGGGTCGCACGAGCGGCGGTAGGATGCCACTCACAATTCTGAAGATGCATCTTCACCGTCGGTCCGTTTGGCACTTTGCTGAGCCACACGTACAGATCTTGTCCTTTCCTTGCCTCAAAAAACAGGACGTTGTTGCAGTTGTAGAGCTCGGCCAGCTCGTTGAGTTCGTTGAGTCTCGACTTGGAATCAAACTTGGCGTCCCTTCGGCTGTGCGGAAGCATGGAGGCGATGTCATTCAACAGATGCCGGTGCCTATACGCATGCAATACAATTGTTAGACACGAATCGCCGCGGGGACTCGATGCTGGCAAACTGACCTGTAAGTGACACCCCTCGAGGAGAGGATCAGCACGCGCTGCTTGTTCTTCTTGACGCCATTGCTTGTGGCTTCGGTCTTTTGCGCTCCGCTCTTCGAGAGAGACTTGTAAACGGCTGCCATCTTTCTTTGCAACACGGGCCGCGTTGGTTTTCGGAATCTCGCTCGTGGTTGATCGCGGGCGGTTGGTGATGGTTTGCTGGAGCGCTGCGACGGGCACTCAGAAAATTTGGCCTTGCCGTATCGATAAGCCCGTATCGCAAAGCGTGGTGGGGCACTCCAGGTCACAAGGGTGGGCACGGGTGGACAAGCTCTCGCTGGCCGCAGTGCCTGCTGCGCCCACCATGACTGTGAAACGAAACTCCAAGCGCGGCAAGCCATTTCCCGAGGCGCACCATGAGGCTTGCGGCGACGGAATGTGGGACATGTGCTTCGTACTTCACTTCGTGCGCGACTTGCTCGGCGACCGCGCCTACGAAATGGCGTCCCGGTTGGGAATTGCCATTATATCCGATCATTAAGGATTCATTCAGCTACGTAAGCAGGCAGTTTCGTAGCGATCGTCCGACGCATCAACCCCAGATATCCGTCATGGCAAACAAAGAACAAAGGAAAGTCGAAAGTGTTCCGCGCCTTCTAATATCAAAAAGACGTATCACGAGCCCTCGTCTCCTCGACGCTGCGCCAAAGTCTCTCCTTATGTGACGTACATTGCGGGGGAACATGTGAGACGTCTGGTATCTATCCCAAGCCCATGCAGCCGCGAGCGCTGTTCCGTAGACAGCTCAGCAGCACTTGCCGCTCTTGGATGCCTCGTCGTCGGCGGGCTTGCTGAGAGAGATGTTGGTGCCGGCGCCGATGGTGGCCTGGGCGCCGTCGCCGCTGTCGAGGGCCTTGCTGGACACGATTCGGTAGATTTCTGCGCACATGGTCGGGATCAGTACCCGCTCTGCCTCCACGGGGTTGTTCCGGGACCAACGTACCGGTCAGAATGTTTTGGAAAGCGAGCTCGACATTGCTAGCATCCAAAGCCGAAGTCTCGATGAAGGACAGGTGGTTCTCGCCTGCAAACAGTTGTGTTAGTAGGCCCGGAGCTGCTGCAGCGAACTGGGCGACATACTGGCAAAGGCTTTGGCCTCCTCCGTGGGCACAGCCCGCAGATGCCTCAAATCGCTCTTGTTTCCCACCAGCATAATGACGATGTTGGCGTCGGCGTGGTCACGTAGCTCCTTGAGCCATCGGGTCACGTTCTCGTAAGTCTGGTGCTTGCTGATGTCGTAGACGAGCAGGGCGCCGACGGCACCCCGGTAGTAGGCCGAAGTGATGGCGCGGTATCGCTCCTGGCCGGCGGTATCCCAGATCGGCGCCTTGATGGTTTTGGAATCGACCTGGATCGACCTGGTGGCAAACTCGACGCCGATGGTCGACTTGGAATCCAAGTTGAACTCGTTTCGCGTGAATCGGCTGAGAAGGTTGGACTTTCCGACCCCAGAGTCTCCGATCAACACGACTAGTACGACGAGTGTTAGCACGGTTGCGCCGTTCGGGGCCGGGGGGAAGGGGGGGCGGGCGGTCGACGATTGACGGTAAAGGGGCGGCTACGGCACCTTTGAAGAGGAACTGGTGGAGGCGCAAGCCTCTGTGGTTAGCACTCGCGAGGATAGCGGAGGGAAAGGAGGGCTGCGTACGTCATATTCGTCGTTGGCCATGATGGCGATGTCTGCTCAGGCTCAGGGCGGCGCGACTGCTGGTATGCAAATGGCTGGATGCTGATGTGTGGATGTGGTGATGCGGATGATTGTGGATGTGGATGCTGATGTGGGTGTGGATGTGGAGGGGAAGATGTGCTACATTCGCGGCCAGGTCACTTGCTCGTTCACCCACAAAGGAGGCGGTCGGTAGCCTGGTTTGGAGCTGGTTTGGAGCAAGCAACCTGCAATGTGGTTGCCTGATCACTCAAAGGCAGCAGCAGAACTTTAAGGCATCGATTATTTGCCCTCTGGACCAACAGAATCAAGAGGTCACTGCCCGAACTCCCTGAGAGAGCCTATTTCGCTCGACTTCCTGTGCAGACGGGATCTGCATGTGAGCAAGCTCATTCTGTCCACCTATAGAGACCTTGACCCCTGTGAAAGGCTCACCTGGGGGCTCTGGTCACTGGCCCAAGCGCTGGGAAGACCCCGCGCAAACGGAGCTGATAGCTGCACAGCGACCGAGCTGTCACAAACGACGACGACGAAGCGCAGCTGCAAGAGAGTAATATTCGTCAGGTATCCTAAGGATTTTAAGGAACTCCTCTCAGTAGTAGAAACATTTACGTACTTTTAAAAGGCCTACTATGGCGTGCATGTACATTGTACGCATCATTGACAAGGAGCTTCGAGTTTCCGTGCTTTGGCGCCGCATGGAGCGTAGGCGGTGATGCAGTGCCCAAGATTCTGAACGCACATGCATTCGGTAGGCAGTAAAGCTGGGCTTATGGACAGTGCCTGTTTCCACTGCGCACGGCACGGGCCAAAAAGTCCAAGGCTGGCAAACAACTGACCGAGCGATGGCCGAGCTTAGATCTTCTCACAACAAGTTCTGATTGACTTTGACAAGCCTGATTGACCCCCAGCCTTTCCTGCTGCGTGACGGACAACTAGAGACGAGGTTTCGAGCGACCGTTCTTTTTGAGCCATCTTCACAGACTATTCTGATATTCTGATGCATTCCTGTCTGACCGCCTCTGAGAGCCCTTTCTTCGAGTCACGCTCGTCCTGTCGGACTTTGGTATGATGACCAGCAGAGCTGGGATACGTCGCAAAGGGCATCTGCTAATCGCAGGCCGTTGACACAGCTTGATTGCCGCACTATTCTGCCAAAGACCATGATGCTGCCGTACCTCTAGCGACTCTCGCTTGCCTCTGCTCGTCCCGCCCCCTTTACAGGCTGCGGGGAGGCAGCCACTCGTGACCATCATGACGCAAACCCCGAGAAAGGATCATGATGACGATGTATCCGTCACGTCCACCATCGACGAAAATGTCGACTCCGACGAAGAATTTCATCTCATAAAGATCCTCGCGGAGAGACAGGTTGGAGAGATAACGATGTATCTCGTTGAATGGGAAGGCTTTCCGCTGTCCAACGCAACTTGGGAGCCGCTGGAACATCTCCAACAAGACACAATCTCGGACTGGGAAAAGTTCAAGGAGGAGACGGGGAGACGCACGGCTTCAGGGTTCAAGGTGCGCGATTGGAAAGAGGCCCTCCGCCATGACGTCGAAAAGAAGCGTGGCCGCCACGACGATCGAAACAAGAAACGTGTCTCCCTGGGCCTGCAGCAGACAGAGTTCAAGTCCCTGCTGAAAGAATATTTAGAGACTACAGAAGGGTCCCTTGAAGGCTATGAGGAGTTGGGCGATGAAGAGGAGTCAGGCCAATCGCCACACGGCGACAAGAAGAACCAAGGCGCCAACGAGGTGCCAAAAGTGGTCGGTACCAGTGATCCTACGATTTCGAAAGCGGATGCCGTGACCACTGTGCAATCTCGGAAGCATGAAAGCACAAACGACCTGCCACGCGCCGCCGAGTCCTCGAAGCGGAAGATAGGCGACAACTTACACCCCAGAATGCCGATCATGAGACCGCCTAGATCATCGGGCAAAGGAACAAAGTCTGCCCAAGAAACGAAGTCTACCCAAGAAACGCTGTCCAATAAACGTGGCGGATCTACATCAACAGCGAAAGGCTCAACCAGCGCTACCACAGCAACAACCTCCACACCGAAGCAACCGTTTCATGGTCCCACACGAACCATGATCACTGCCAATTCAAGACGAATGAGTAGTGGGACTGGTGACAACATTTTTGTCGGGGGGAAAGTCCGGAAGGAGAATCCAACCCTCCTCGACGCCGTGGTCAATTTAAGCAGGGAGCCTAAGCTGCTCAAACCACGTCACCAGAACCTCGTACAGAAGAGGCTGCGGGACAGAGAGGGTGTCGTTGCCCCCGTCCATCCACCAGGCGAGCTCATGTCCCTGGATAGGAGTGAGGCTGGCTTTATCCGCCGAAACTCTGCCCCAGGCCCTCTCCAGGCTGCCAATCCACCAGCAGAACCTAGCTCTGGTGATAATCAGCCAACCCAGCGTGGCATTGACCTAGACACTACGTCAGGCCTAGAGCCCAAGAAGAATACCAAGAAGAGGAAACTATCTGTCCGGTGGGATGATACTGTTACAATCAGAGAGGCTACAGACGAAAGCAGCCTCTTTGTCAGCCCGAGCCCTTCGGCTCTAAACATGACCGATGTCAACTCAGACGGGGCGGCAGCGACTGACCCAGCCCCCGCTTGCACGCCAAATGCAGCGCCATCAAGCGACAGCTTCAATCAGCTAGCGACTCAACCCATCTCCAGAGAGTGCCAGTTCGGCACAAGGGAGTCCAGGCCGATAACCCTAACCTTCACTGGCTTGCCAGTCAATAGCGACATTCCGTGGCTGGTAGCGTTCAGAAACCAGGGTCTGTTTATCTTCGCACATTCTTGCACTGCAAAGGACTTCATGCCGCAGGCCGTCTTTTTGCGAGAGGAACAGCTTTGCCATGGCCACATCTCCGAGGCGACGGATCGAGAAGCGGTTGAGTCAATGGCCAATCGGCTCAAATTAGGCGGCTTTGGCCTCATTTGCCTCAGTCAAGGCTACTGTGTCCTCATCTTTCCATCCAAATGCGAAGAATGGAATGATGAAAATGTTGGAGCGAACACCAACTCGGCAGGCTGCATGCTGCATTACACCATTTTCAGGCCAACTGATTCTTTCAAGTCCTCCATGCTTGCTCCCTTGTCCTACGAAATCACGACGACTAGGCAGCATATAGCCATGAGTCCAGAACTGCCTGTCTTAGACTTGTTCCTTGGATACAAGTACGACCAGCTACTGCCTCCGAATGTTCGGGGGACGCACAAGCACAATTTCTTTCTAGCCTTCCCGCCATCCTCTCGACAAGAGGCATGCCTCGTATCCCAGTGGCTGCGACTGTCGAATTCCGAGTGCGACATAAGGACTAGCTTGCATCCAGGGGATTGGTCTAGCTTTGTAAAACTCGAGAGCGGCACTCTTATACTGCATGAAGATGCCGTCTGGGCCATCCGTATGTTTCCGAGATTTGCCGACATTCTTCACGCCTCAAGCGCAAATTTCAACTTCTGCCTCTTCCGGCGATCACTTCTGTCGACACCCATGCTGTCGAGCGTCCCCGCTTCGACGCCAGGCGTCGGTGAAAGAGAGCTGTGTCGCATATTCCGCCCCGGAACCGCTACCCTGGTCACCCCGAGTTTCCTCGTATCTCAGCCAGTGCAAGCCTACAACTTCTTCAAATGGTTTTTCCAGAACTTCTCCAGGAGTAGCCAACAGTACCGCCGAGGAAAGCTTGTGGTATGTGCTGGCATAGATGACTGGATACTCGATCTGGCGCTTGAAAAGTCGAAAGGGTACGAAGAACAGGTGCAGACGCACATGAATCAGAAGACTGCAGCGGCAATGAAGAATGCGATTGAACATAGATTCAAAACGTGGGGTCTGGTGCGAAAACTTGTCCTGGAATCGACTGACGAGGGCGAGAGTCCTCTTGTATTTGCCCCCGACGTCATAGACGGAAACGATGAGCAAAGTTTGGTCAACTGGTTTGGGTGGTGGACGATAATGAACATGGCCCAGCTCCGAAAGTTCTCTGTCTTGGGCTCTAGCGATCAAGCTGTGGCGCGCTTGTCTAGGCATATCCAAGTGCAAGACTATCAAGCATCGCCGGTGGAAGAACCAGAAGAAGCCCTTGACGATCGGCGCGAACCGTACGGCTATGATGAGCAGCATGGCGGGCTGCAATTGGTCTTCAGCGACGAGGGAGGCGCTATACGCGACTCCCTCGTTCGAGTTGAGACATCGATTCTGAAGGAAGACTACAGGCCGTTGATGTTGTACAGGTATCCGGTCTCCTATTGGGATCGGGACATGCCTTTCTACTTCGGCGATATCCTTTCGGTGTTTGAGTCCTACGAGCGTTGGCTCGCGTTCTTCGCACAATGGCTGCACGGCCGCCTGGGTCCCGATGCGATGCCGAAACGGAGCTGCGTTAACACGTACGCCGGGCTGTTTTATACGATTGAAGGGGGTTGGGATCGCACGAAATACCCCAAGGGCGTCAAACCAGCCCGTCGCCCATGGGTTGCCATTTTTCGACCCGTCAATCCGCACAGAAAACCGTGGCGTAGTGCAGAATTGTTCATATGGGACTACGTCACCCGGGAAAAGTATTCGGGGGACGCGGAGGTGTGTCTCAACGACCTCATCGATGCACAACGGGAACTCATTAAGCTCGTCCAGGAGCAGAGCAAAAAGGTTCTTCGGTTTCCCCTGGAGCGAGTTTGGCTTGGCGGTTTATCGGCTGAACATCAACGGGGGGACTATTCACACCCACTCGACATCACACTGAACTGGTTGGGGAATCTTTCGCCAAATATTAGGGATTGGCTACCCGCGCCGGAATTGCATTTGCCGGATAGGGGCTGGAAGCTCGTGAATCCCGCACAGGCGCCGACCAAGGCACCTGATCGTGAGTTAGGGGACGCAATGGACGTGGACATGGTGGATGTGGATCAGCCAGAGGGCAACGTATCCAACGTATCAGGAACAAAGAAGGCTGTCTTCCATCCGCCGCTGATGGATGGCCAAAAGTCTCATCCAAGATTCAGGAATAATCTGTATGACTGGGCAGAGAAGGAACGGAGTCGTGGAGGGCGGGGCCAGTCGGAGTTTACATTTCGGCCGACCATGGCGTGGTATGAGCTGCAGCTGCAGCACGGACGAGGGTTCCATCACATCAACGTTGTGAGCTGGGAATCTCTTTTTGCTCGCTACAAGATTCCTGACCCTAAGGGGCTCTGAATTTAAGGCGCCGGAGCGAGGAAGTACGAGGCACTGGGACTGGGCAAGCGTCTGTACTTGGAATTGTTTGGACAGCCTGTAGGTATACAGTATATTACAATCATCAATAATTGTGCAAAAGATAAGCCTGTCCTGGCTCGGGGTTTTCTCATTTGCTCGCGTAAACCATGTCGTCAAAGCCACCACTTAACCACCACAGACGCTGGATGGCTGCCGTCTTCTATCTGGTCGAGGCCGGAAAGCTCCGTGTGCTCAGCAACACGCCCTTCACCCTCCGTATATTGTCCCTAACCTTGCGAATCTCGTCCTCGCGCTCGGTCTTCTTCGCGCCGCCGTACATGTCGTATCCGCCCACAAACTGGGTTTGGCCGCCGTACGTCATGCTATCGAGGTCGTCGCGGAACACGTCGAGCAGTGTCCTGATGTCATCCATGTCCTCGCTCTGCGTGCGGAACTGGTCCTTGAGGCCCGAGAGCGTCTTGGTCAGCGTCGAGAGGCGGTCGGCTTGGCGCTTGGACTCGAACTCGGCGKCGGCGGCCTTGGAGGGCGCGGCGCCGTCGGGGGTCGTGGGGCGGGACGTCTGCGTGCCGATGTCGCGGTGGAACATCTCCGTGGGGTCCTCGGCGTCACTGGAGTCGTAGGCGGTGGCGGGCTGGGCCTTGCTGCTGGGGGGGATCTCGGAGACAGTCTTTTCGAGCTTGGCGACAAGGGCGTCGAGCTTCTTGGACGAGGTGCCGTAGAGGTCGGATCGCGCGTTGTTCACGCTCTCCACCATGGGGGCGACGGCGAACTTGCTCGTGCCGTAGAGGAGCGTAGAGAGGCCGGCGAAGCCGTAGAGGGTGGCCAGGAGGCCATTGGTCGTGACGAGGGGTGGTGGGCGTTGGGGCTTGGCGAGGAATTCCGGGTATGTGACGATGGGAGCCCGGTCGCTTCCGGTGGTTGATAACGTAGAGGTTTGGGTGACTTCTTGTTGTGTCGGGGTCTCGTCGGTATTAGGCTTTTCATGGTGCTTCGTCGGAGAAGTTAGCTATATACAGTGCAAGACGACGCAAACATGTGGGAGGGAGCGAGACGAACCTCGTGTGGTTCGGGCACGGTTTCTGATTCTCCAAGGAGCTTCTGAATGTCGCCGTCCTTGACGCCTTTTGCTCTCAGAAACTCCACCTTCTTGTCCCGCGACGCCGTCTTGACCTCATGATCGTCGAGGAAGCGCCGCGCCAGCTCGAGCTGGTTCTGCGACTGGTCGCCGGTCGCCTCGGCGCCGTCCCGCTTGCTGCGCTGCTGCCACACGGGGATGCTGGCTGACGCCGGCTTGTCTTCTGAGTTGCCCATCGGAGCTGATAATCACATCATACTGCAAAGGAAGAGGCGACGAGCTGGGCACATCGAGTTGAGTCAGTCGGGGTGGATGGATGGCTGGATGGGCGGCTAAGGTTCGGAGGTTGACAAGATGCCTCGGCAAAAGAGCTGTGCGAATCTGGGGAATGGGCGTGTCACGGGCAAGGTGGACCGATGCAGAACTGGAGCCGATGGCGGGACTTGCATTTAGGTGTGCGGTCACGACATCGTTGCATAGTATTGATTGTTATGTTATTCAGATTTGCAGACCACCCGCGCTTGTGTTGATCTGTGATGATGGGATTGATCTCGTAAGACTGAGAATCGTAGTTCGTACGGATTACACGCCGTACTCCTTGGTACGGTCTACGGACTTACTTAGCAGAGCATTCCACTGAGCAAAAGTGGGTCGTGAAGGGGCAACCATCCCGAGCCGCGCAAGAACACTTCGCGATCCAGACTTAGTAAATCCGTGAAGCCTGCAGTGCCTCAGAGGAGCCGTGATACTCCCTGTGTCGATTCTCACCTCAAACCCTAGTCTCATGCTCGTTGCGTTCTCGTCTCCAGCCAAAGTCGCCCGGCACAGCAAACCGGCCACCCGCAGCCACGTCGCGACCTAACGCATCCTTCACGGGAGGAAAAAAGCGTCAAGCCTGGCGCCTGGCAGCTGACTGCCATCGATTGCTGGTGAACCGTGAGGCGCATCTGACCACCTGGATACTTCGCCGTCCAGAGCTGCTCCTCATCCCCTGCAGCGACGCTCAGCCGCGAACGCCTCCCGTCGGGATAGCCGGCCTCGTCAACCACTGCCACAAACCGCCGAGGCTCGGCGAACCCTTTGGCTTGCCCCGAGCGGCTCGCTTCGACTCGCGATACGATACGGCAATCGTGATCTGCTGATCGGTAAGCCACCGCTTATTCTCGCTTTGTCATTAATATCTCATGTCGCCGCGCCGTGGGCTGCTCCTTCAGAGTCAAGCAGAGGCATCGCCAGTGCCACGTCTTCGCTCTTTTCTCTCCCTGGTCGCGTCAGAATCGAGGGAAATTTTGGTGTCGAGCAAGAGCGCGCCGGCCCCTGAACTGGGAAACGAGGCGCTGTTGAAGAAGCCGGGCTGTGACAGGACAGAGCGAGATACGTGCATTGTGGTTGTGCAACATCCACACGTGTTATTACTACCTGGATTGCCTGCAGTCCAGGCGACCAATTATCTTGAGAGACTCACGACGGCAGTGCCGCCCAGCTCAAAGCCTTGCCCCCCTTATCCCGTGAGCCCCAAGCTTATCTCAACCTCGTCTCATCAAACTTGGCCTGGGCAAACACACAAACACCACACCCTCTCATTTGCCCAGCCTCACCACCACCTTCATCCGCCCCAGCCCCAGCAGTTGTATCCCGACTGCTCTACCTTGAACCCGCCTCTGCACCTGTCGCCAAGGCATCCGCCAGTGCGGACAGGACCATGTCTTCGCGACCCCGCCGCTCCGCCGCCACCAAGGCGAGCGAGTCGATTTCTGTTCATGCCAAATGGGCTGACGCAAGTGACAAGAGCGAGCGAAATATCATGGCCTCACGACGATCCGGCCGCGCGTCCGGCGCTTCGGCAATGCGCGACGCGCCTTCATCACCCAGCGACTCGCACATCAGCGTCAACGTGAAAACAGCAGCATCCAAGTCGCGCCAGCCTACCCGGGTAAGCGGCCGCCGTGGCGAAGTGTTTGGCGGGGGCGAGATTGTGACGGGCACACGGAATCGCGGAGGCAGAAAAAACTACGTGATTGATTCAAGCCCCGACGATGACGATGACGAGGAGGAGGAGGAGGAGGAGGAGGAGGAGGAGGCGGAGATTGATGACGCCGAGGACGACGACATGGACGACCTGGGAGACGAGGATGCCGAAGGCGAGGAAATGGAAGTCGATGCAGAGGGAGAAGACGTCGACGTAGAGGGCGAGGAAGACGCAGAGGGAGATATTGACATGGATCTTCCCGTGCGTCGTACCGCAACGACCATCAGAGTTTCGCAGCCATCTTTGTCTCGGTCTGCTGCAAGGGCTGCTGCCTCCAAGATCGTAGCAGACGACGAAGACGACGACGACGATGATGACGACGAGGAAGATGATGACGACGACGACCTCAGCGACCCTGGAGAAAGTGACGACGGTGGTGATCAAACACTGGGCTTTGGAGACGACACCATGGCAGATGAAGAAGAGGCGGATGAAGATGCCGTGGGCGAGGAGATTGAAGTCGCCGGAGAAGAAGATGCAGAACTAGATGCAGAAGGGGAGGACGCCCCAGGAAGGGTTGAGCTTAACAGCGACGAAGATGGCAGTCGAGCCGGCACTCCAGATCTCACCAAGATGACCAAGCGCCAGCGGGCGCGTTTTGAAGACGAGCCCCAGGAGTACATGAAGCTTTCCGATGGTAGGTCTGCTGCGCCCTGACGACTGAACTCGATGCTCACGATCCGTACAGAGGTCCAGGTCAAGAAACACTTCACAGCCGAGGAGCTCTCCATGCGGCGACAGGAAATGGCCCGCCGACGGCGCAACCTCAGCGAAAAGCGAACCGAAGAAGTCAAGGTACGTGCTCCATTCGCGACGGCCACTGCTACTTGCTAACACCGGCTGCAGATGGAAACGATCAACAAGCTGCTCAAGAAGCAAGCGCCCAAGATCAGCCGCAAGGCGGTGGCACGCGGCGGCAGTGCTGACGAGGACGAGCTAAGGGCCAACCCGATTTTCGTCCGCTGGGTGAGCACCAAGGATGGCAGCCAGGTGTCCGTGCCGCAGGAGATGCTCGCAGGGCCAGCAGGCTGGGTGTTTGCCAAGGGCAGACTGGCCCCTGGGAAGATGGTGCAAGAGGTCGCTTAGGGGCTCGCCCAGGGCGGTCGCATACAGTGTAAAGTACTTGTCGGAGAAGCGGAATGGAAGAAACAGGTCATGTGGCGTTTGACGATGCTTGGGCTCTGGTGCTCTCAAGGGACAAAGCCTGGGGTCGTTGCGGCTGCTCAACCATACCTACGTGCGGCGCAGGGGGGAAGAGTAGCCGTGGTTGAAGGCACCAGCAACTGTAGGTACGAAGCGAAAGCTACTCGAGATGACGTATTCATGGAAGATGCTTGACGTGCGTTCGTCTGGTACAGTACTCCTTGGCCAAGCTGCTGGCCAGCCCCCACGCGGGCGTGCTGTGAAACGCGGCGGTTACTTGCCCTAACCAGACGCCCTGAACAGCAACGGAGCGTCTACGTCTTGCAAGTTTTTGCGCAACATGTCTGCACTTTCAGAACGGGAAACTTGTATAATGGCTACATGGGACTGAAGACACGGCCATGCATCCTTGAAAGGCGTAAGAGGCCTCCCTGGGGCTCCATGACTCTAGCAGCAACGAACCGCGAAACATACAAGTGTTGTAGGCCATTCTAGCCCGAGACATGGGTCTTGAAGCAAGCAGCGAGATTCGGACTGCTTAAACTTGAATACGTGAATTTCATGATGCAGCAAACTTGGACCGTCACGTCTACGCCCCTTGTTCGTGCCAGCCCCCGGCAAGCAGCGTCCTGCCTATTCGCTTAACGCGCACATTTGCTCAAGCAAGTCGCGGTTCTCGCACAAAACTAGAGGCATCTGCACGCTGCCCTCCTGTTTCTTCTTGCTTTCTTTCTTCCTTGTTCATCGAGCTCGCACCAACAGACAAGGTCACCAACCCTCCTTGCTTGACCCCCTGCCAAGCCAACTCGACACCCATCACGGCACCAGCCGCTCGCTCACCAATCCTCTATGACATCTGACATCTCCTCTCTTCGCTTTCACCTGTTGAAGCCCAACCATGTCTTGAAGCCATCGTCACCATCTGCTGTCACGATGGAGAACAACCACTTCGGCCACATGCTGTTCAACGACAAGGACTTTGAGCTGATCGCCGACGTGGAGTACGACCATGCTGCTACCAACATGAACGTTGGCCATGCCGCTGCCGACATGCCCATGCTTTTCTGGGATGACCAAGTCGCTGCCGCCAACACGCCCGTCCTCTTCACGGACGAAAACTTCCAGCAGCTCCTGGCCGTGGACAATCTCGTCGACATCGCCATGTCTGCCCTTGAGAACGACGACTTTCTTCCTGCGCTACCCAACCTCCAGCCCACCCCAAGTCTCCCGCTCACCGACGAGGGCTTTGAGCGCCACTTCCACATGGAGGGTGCGGGAGGCGTCTCTCTGCCCAGCACAGAGTATGTCGGCGTGGTGCCTGCGTTTTTGCCTGTTCCTGCCACGCCCGCGGCAACATCTACTCGGCTCGAAGCGTCAAAGAAGAGCCTTGGTGTGAAGAGCCAGGTGCCCAAGGCCGTGAACAGCAACCTCGCAGCCAACAACATGGATTCCGGCGTGCCCCGACGCAAGATTTCGGGTAGCGAGGCGGAGCGGCGCCGCGTCTCGGCCGACAACCAGGGTGCGAGCAAGAAGCCCACCAACACCGCCGCCGACGCCAGCAGCACGACGCGCCGCTCCCGCAGAAGGGGCAAGGTTGCGATCTTTACCCTCACGGGTCAGACGGTCGTGAGGGTGTTTGACGGGCAGGCCGCCACGTCATACCACTGTTCGGATGGTGTGATCCGCATCCTGGCGGACGAAGCCCTGGAGGAAGCCAAAGCCCGCACCGCGGCGAAGGAGGCCGGCGGCGCTGTCGAGCAGCGGCCCGCCGCGTCTCTCAAGAAGAAAATAAATGCAGTGCCGGCCAGTGTTGAGAATGGGAGTGCGAAGCGGCCCAAGGCTGCGCACTCTGTGGATGCCGGGGGCTAGAAGACCCCTGGCTCGGCAGAGGGCGCGGCCGTGGGAGAGGCGGAGAAGGCAGAGGCGCGGATGGTGCAAGAGCTTGATGAGGAGAGCAAGAGGCTGGTGGCCTTCTTGATGGCGGAGTTGAAGCGAGAGTGACGGTGAGAGAGGACGACGAATAGCACGTTGTCCGTAACTTTGTGAGTGTTGCCCAACTGGTAAGATGGGCAATAGAAAAAAAGTCTTGGGCAACAAGCCATGAGCAATCCGTTTCCCAGTGGTAAACAACACGTTGTCCGTATACATGCGTTGCCCAGGAGCGTGGCGGGTGAATCGCCCATACAATGAACACCTGAGGGTGCCGTTGATCACGCCGTTAAGCCCAGCTTCCTCGCCTACTTTCTTCGTTTGCTTTCTTCCTCCTTCATCCCTTCCATCAATGCACTCCACGCATTTCCCTCTCTTCACGCATAGTTCTATGTCCAAGTACTCACTCTACTTCTCGCTACCCACTACCCATAAATACGACAACTTGGTGCAGCCAATAGGGAGTCAATATACCCGGGTCTCGTTACTTCCCACAGTAGCCCCCGGCCATACAGCAGGAAGACCCRGCCACTATAACTCTCGCGGATATCTAGGTGGCCTTCAGCTATGATATTATATAAGGAGGAAAGACAATCCTAGCTATCTCTCCACGAGAGATCCTGCTATAGTGCGCTTTGCATAGTCAGTCTGTGCGCAATACCTTAGAGGTAGTCGCAACCAAGAGAGAAAGGTTAGAAGAGTTTATGGGTAAGTACCATATACAGAGCGCTTCTCCGTAACTCTCCATTCTAATTCAGTTTATTAATACGACGCATAGGATAAAACTTACCTGTCCTCCCTCGACCCGCGTCCTCTGAACGACCGTTGCTACCTTTGTTGGGAGCTAGAAGGGGAAGACAATCAACTTCATAAATAAGTTCACGCCAATGGTGTTCTTTGTTTGCACCGGCTTTAACCCGACTAGAAATGGCATAGATGCTGTGCACAATTGCACTCATATCGGGGCGACACAGGAGAGGTTGAAATCCTGACCGCGGCCGAAAGGAGCATCCCCATTCTTGCGCAGAGGTGGCTTGCCAAACCCACTGTGTAGAACTTATTTCCAGGTAGCAAAATGGCGCGATTTAGGGGATTCAGTGTCGTTGGCCTATTGGCTAAGTACGTTCGAAGTACACCGTTGGTGTTTTCGTTTTGATTGCATCAATTTTGACAACTCATCTGCAGCTGCGTCCGTATCCAAATTATCAAGAACCAATCAATCAACAACCAGCCTCTCCAAAGAAACGAATGCCAGGCTCTGGCATGGTGCTAGAGGTCGGTTGCCCGTGGGGATTCTGGGAGAAAAGGGGAGTTTTTTATGACCTGATGATTCACGCTCATGTTACTCGTCGACTGGACATGGTACGTGTAAGGTGCATGTGGCGTTAAAGTCACCTGTACAGAAAGGGCCAATAATGGCCACCTCGTGGCGGTGTTTGGGGCGGTGATGTGACTTGAAATGGCCCGTCGGAATGGATAATATCCGGACGTAATACGTCATGAGATGGCATAGCTGCGCGCTTTCTCCTTACAAAGAATCCAACCCTGGCACCACGACGAACGCGGCTTCAGCATCATCACAAACCGTCACTCAAAAGGAACAACTCGCGCACATTCCAACCTGCGCCGCACCCTTCCACGCGACCAGGGATTCGATGCCGAAGCCATCTGCGGCCCCGCATGGAGCAGCGCTGCCCTCGTATCCTCGGATGGATTCGTTTTTGCGAACGGCGACTTCTTCGCCGAGGCGTCGGGCCAGAACCGGCACCTCCGGGCCACGCAGGCTGAACTGAAGGAGCACTTTGCCTCGGGGAGTGACAAGGACCATCCCGCGCACTGGGTTGAGGCCCAGCTCGTCCACTACGGCCTGCAGCCCTCCAAGACCAAGGCCGTGGCGCGGATGCGCCTGTTTGATGTTGTCAACGCAGGGAAGCTGGCGGTGCCGGCAAACATCACGAAGCTGGAGGCCGCGTTGAAGAGGGAGTGGATGGCCAAGGATAGGGAGGCCAAGAAGGCGCTCAAGGGCGCGGCGGGCGTGGCCGAGACGAAGAGGACGATAACAACGACGGCGAAGACTGCGAAGACTGCGAAGACTGTGAAGGCTGCGGGTGTCAAGAGAAAGGCGGACACCGTTATTGATCTCGCCGTCAATGTACCGTTGCGGCGAGTGGTTCCTCAAAGCGGCCTGCTGCCAAGAGGGCAAAGACTGCGGCACCAAACCAGAGGCCTGAGGAACCACGCGCCGCCCAGAAGGCAAAGGCTGCTGCACCCAAGACTGCTGCCAAGGGGACAACGAATGCTGCGCCCAAGAAGAAGCCGGCCTCGAAAGCGGCGTCCGAGGAGACCAAGGCCGTTACATCTACTCCACCGGCAAGGAAGCAGACGGCTTGCCGCGGCGGSGGCGTCAGGCAGGGACTCGGTCGCGGCACATACACAACCCTTGCCTCTTCGGCGCGAGCTCTTCGAACCAAGCAGACCGCACGACGTAGCAATGCGTTCATGGCACGGGGCCGAATCCCGGCTCCCACGGTACCGGCTCCCACGGTACCAGCCGGCTGCTACGACAACTTTGGCAGCTTCGACAACCACAGCGGCGTCGACAACTATGGCCGTCTTGACAACAATGATGACTTCGATTACGATGAGTCCCCTCCGCCCTACTCGGAACACCAGGAAGACGACGACAGCGACGGTGAAGAGACCATCCTCGCGCCCCTCGGCCTTCTCAACGGCTGCTACGACATTAGCAGCCCGTACGTGTCCGCCCAATGGCCCTTCCTGGGCTCCGACTTTGAGCTCGTGCTCACGCTCGCCGGCTCTAGTCTATGGGGCCGCTTCGACTTGGGCGTGATCCAAGGCGTGTTGCACTTTGAAGAGCGGCCCTGGTCGTCGTCGCACGACGGTGTGTGGTTCAAGTGGCGCGGCCGTGAGAATGAAGGCCCATTATGCACGGCGATGGGCACGAGGGCTGGATCAAGTTCCTAGGCGACGGCCGGGTGGAGGGCTGGTTCGATTACCAGGAAATCGAATTCCGAGGCCAACGACTCCCTGACCAGGGGACTAGGAGCGAGATTGATGCCAGCAGTTTGCAGAGCGAGTGGAACGGGTACTCGGAGGACGAGTATGAGCAGGAGCGGAAGGCTCGTTGGCACTGACAATGCTGTGAGATATGATTTCGCTGCTGACTTGCTGCGGGTGTTTTTCTGGACTGGATACAATACACGGGGAAGGTGTCTGAACCTATAACAAGCTGCCTTAGCGCAGCTGCCAGCGGGAGTCGGTCGAGAAAGGACCTGGTTTGCTACCTGTTTAAGGCGAGCTGCGAAATTATCGACCGCGATGTTTTCGTTTCCAGGGCTCATGGGAAAGGACAAGGAAAAGGGGATCCTGGGGCTCGCATCGGATGAGCTGATCATGGCGAGGGTCATATCAACGTCTGATGGCAGGCCGAGGGTTTTGCCGCCGAAAATCTTGCCGTCTTGAGAACCGCACATGGCAGCCATGGATTCTTGAGGCGTTTTGCCGAGCCGCTTGTTGACTTGGAGGCGTCGGTGGGTTGTTGACCAGGGGCCGAAACATCAGTAGTAGCGGAGGGCATGGCTACTGTGCTACTGTGCTACTGTCGAAGGTGCTCGAGAGAGAGAGGAAGGGAAAGAAAAAACTCGAGGGCCAGCTGTCAGTCAGGTGACCGGGGTGAATAGGCAAGCACAAAATACATTATACAGCGTAACCAAACACGCCTTCTCTCCAGCTACTTCGCCGTTTCTTACATCAGTGAGTTGTAGCAGAGGCATATGGAGCATTCTGCTTACCTCGGCAGGAGAAACACTTGAGTGTTCCCTTCGAGGGGTCCTTTAGGTCAACGAACTCCTCGTCGGGGAGATATGCTTGTAGCGAGTGAATTGTCTCTGCGGAGAGGGGTCGGCACGATCGCCTCAGCCATGCCCAGGTCCTTGACTCCTAAACGGAGGATCAGGAGAGGAGGCGACTGGGCGGCTGCCGATACCATCGTAAGCCCAGGGGCCTCTTCTCGTGATGTCGTGCGGCTTTGATCGACACCTTGCCATTCATGTTATCAAGCCCATCCTGTGTTAGCAAACGGCGGTGCGGCGTGGAGCGATAGCCAATCCCTGAGCTGGAACATCTCTGGTTCAGAACTTTGGGCGGTAAACCGCCGCGTTTGAGGTCAGTTCACAGCACAGCCGTTATGACATGTAGTCCTGGCTGCGTAGCCGTTTTCCTTGCTTCGCTTTTTTCTCTTTTTGTCATCAGGAATCCAGGATAACCAGGGCCATCATCAGGTAATTAGTATCATGGCCGCATTCATCAGCATCCAGCCCCTCCTCAGAAACAAATCGTATCGCTGCACATTGTCGGTGGCCACTGCATGAGCAACATGTCGAATAAGACGACGTCGACGTCGTGCCTCGAGCCTTGTTAATGGCCAAATTACCCAGAGACTACTGCTTGAGTGACCATTTCTAAAAACTTGCTTCGTATTGCAGACCGAGTGCGCTGTGGCCGTCGAATCAGTGTGGCTGCCCGCTCGGATCGAGATTGGAGCATGCCCAGACGAATGTCTATCTTGGGTGTCGAGCTCCACTTCCCGGATATCAAGCGCAACAAGGAGACTCACGGACAATATCAGAAAACGAAGGCTTCAACAGCGAGGCAATGAGAAGGACTGGAAAATGCGAAACCCCCCATTGATGGCAATGTCGATGGCATTGCAGAGCAATCGGAGTGCATTATGGTGGTTCCACAAATGCTACTGCGGGACCACCGCCACCAGGAAGAGGATTGGACAACTCGGCAGTTTCCGAGCTGAGATGCGGGGAAGCTGCCAGGATCAGGCCAGGAGAATGCCGACGACGGGCTACGGCTGCAGCTCAGAATGCAATCGTCGACGTCCCTCGGATTGCTGCCGTCTTGTCGAGCTGCTGCGTCTCGGCGCGTGTCTGTCTGTGGTGGTGGGCCGGCCTGGGTGTAGGGTAGGAAAGGTTGGGCAGCCAGAGGGAAGCAAAGGAGCTGGCCAACGAACGACATGACGGATGCCATCACGATGATCTGCCTGTGGCATGTCGCCATGCGGGTGCTCGCGGTCCCTCCACGGCCCCGCAGCACGTCCAGGCCGCCGCCGTGCGCCGCCGTGCGCCGCCGTGCGCTGTCGTCTCGACGGTGCATCCATTCATCGGCGCGCATGTATACCTAGTATATGCACGAGGCGAGGCGCAGGAATCGCGCAGTCACACGACCCTCACGGTCATGGCCATGGTCCGATGGCCTTCTCCGCTTGGTCCAACGCTCCAACTCTGTCTCAGCCCCCGTGGAGCCGTTGCCGTCATATTTTGCCGGCCGTCCGACGTGTGGTCGTGTGGCTGACGGGGGGTTCTGCACCCGGCGCCGACGCTTCGAGCTAGACCGCGCCTCCGTCCCAGCCAGAGTCGGACGAAGCCAGACAAACGGATCCAGCATCCACGACCCAGTGCCGGTGCAACAGTGCAACAGTGCAACAGTGCAACAGTTGTCACCACCACCACCGCCGGCGTCCGTGTGCGCCAGCCATGGCCAGCCATCCATGCCAGGTCAGGACGGCGGCCGTGTCGCCGCCACTCGCAGCGCTCTCCGCCGTCGCTAGCGCAAGCAGCGATGCCACCGGCGAGGCCGCATCGTCCAGCAGCACGGGCCGACGACGACGGGCCGCGAGGACTCTGAGGCGCGGTGGCAACTCGGGCAACCCGGACAACCCTGGCAGCGCTGGCAGCGCTCGCAGCGCTCGCAGCTCGGGCTCGGGCGACTCTGGCCACAGCCCGCCCAACGTCGACGACAACATCGTCGCCCTCGCCCTCGCCCTCACCCGCACCGTCCCCCAAGACGACCCCGCGGCGGCCCAGAACGACGCCTGTGCGCGTAAGTCCCTGCCTACCCACACCAGGCTCTGTCTTGTCTTGCTTGTGCTCGTCTCTCTTCCCCACGCCCGGCCTCTTGCTGCTCGCGCGCATTCCTCGCCAGCCTCGCATGGCCTGCGCGGCGCCTTGTCTCTGTCGTCGCGTCTGTCACGCTGCTGTATCGTGCTGCGTCGTTGCTGCGTCACGCTGCAGCTTTCCTCTTTCGCCCCTCCTCTCGCCTCGCCTCGCCTCGTCTCCTTCTCCGTCTACCCTCTCTGTCCTTCTTACGCCTCGTCCTCTTTGGTCCCGCCTTCGAATCGCCACCTCACCAACTCGGGACCTGCAAGTGCAGGGAAGCAACGGCAGGTCCGTTGGCGGTGGATGAAGGCACGGGTATTCGCACCTTGGTCGAGCCACACGCGATCCGCCGTCAGGCCACCAGCTCTTTGCGCCGGCAACCTCACACAGCTGCCTAGCGACTCCTACGGCCGCTGTGGTTCGTTGTCCCCTGTTTCTCTTACTCTGCGAGATTCCCTGGCTTCTCACTGCATCAACAATATCGTCGTAATTCGTTGCTAGGCACTCTATGCTGCATTTATCCTTCGCTCGCTCAATCCGCGCCTGCGCAACGTCGCTTAACTGCATACTTTACTGACATCCTTGGCCCAATGTTAGAATGCGCCTTTAAAGACATCGTAGCTCCCGCTGCGGAGCTGAAAAGTTCCCTGCCTCGGGACGGCGAAGCTGCAACTGCTCAATCGCAAACCACCCAGCCGCAGCCCGCTGCCTCGCCCGGCATGATCTTCTCCGACTTCTACAAGAGCCCGCGCTCGCCATTGGCCAAGCTGCGCCATCACCATCCCCCGCTCCCGACGCAACTGCCCACGGCGACCCCAGACTGGGCCGATACCGAATATGCCGACCTCTTGAGCAAGGACAAGGCAAAGCAGAAGGAAGCCGTCAGGCGGTACTTGGCCGACAAGGTCAAGGTCGGTTGGGAGTTTCCCTGGCCATCCCAGGCCCCGGCCCCGGAAGCTCCAGCCCCAGACGAAGAGAGCCAGCAAGCGATCGCTGAGCATGGAGACGGAGCCAATTCTCCCACCAAACAAGTCCAAGATGAGACCCTCGACGACGAGGGTTACCAGGTAGACGAAGGGTCTGAACCGGAGGAGCCCCCATCAGAAGACGGGCAGGCCGACGATCAGGATGACGATGCGCGGTCCATCTACAGCGTTGTCTCAGAAGATGCTGTGCACTACCGCCCTCGAACTGAATGGACGTCTGATCTCTCTGATGACGATGCCCCTGCGCCGTCGGCTCTCTTTCGATCCGACACCCCAGACTCTATGCCATACGCCGCGAAAGCGGCTGCGCTGGAAAAGCAGGCTCGCCGTCGGAGGGTGCTGCGAGATGAGATGGCCTGGAATGATGGCCTAGCCTGCTTTGAGGCACGGCGCAATGCGTGGACTGGCGCCAGGACTGTCCGCGTCCGCAGCAAGCCGGTATCGCCCTCCCCGGCGTCTCCACGATCCCCTCGGCGATTCTTCTTCCGCCGCTCCATGTCGGGGTCGCCGCCTAGCTCGATGCCGGGTGCTGCGGCGCACAGCGCAGATGCCTCGGGCACCGTCTCTGATGCCTCCTCGCTCGCTAGGGATACCCATGACAGGGACCTAAAGAAGCAGCAGACACAGAGCTCGGCTGTCTCAGATTCTGAGTCACCCCAAACTTACCCCGTGGAGACGCTTGTGCCGATCGGCCAGCCACTACTGCCACCCACCAACCCCTTGCGAGCCTCCATCAGCCCCGCCGTCTATCTCAACCTGTACGATAAGGTCATACTGAATAATCTCCAGCCTGCGTGCCCGGTCAACCTGTCTGATATGCTGCGCTCCTGCGTGGCCGGCTGGAAGCGGGACGGCGAGTGGCCGCCCCGGGCGTCTGCCATGGATCCGGTCATGGCCATGCGTAGGAAGAAGAAGGCAGTGACCACGGGAAACGAGAACAGCGGCAACGTCACCAGACGTATGAGCTTTGGGCTGCTGGGCCGCGAGAAGGACGACGAGTCTCGGGCGGGCAAGGGGATCCGACGAAGCCTTCAGCGGGCTTTGGGGATCGGCATCGTACCTGGCAACCCCGACGCCGTCGAGGGAGAGAAGCCGAGGGAGGTGTGAGGGCGCGCATGCAGCACCGGTTATGAGAATATGGTTTTCAGAAAGGCTTACGGACCCGCATGATGCAGCATTTCGGATCGGGGCGTCTGGGGGCGAGGGTTCTGCCTTGATGTTTTGGAGCATGTAGGTATTCCGTAGCATCGGTTGTCGAGGGTTGGTCACTTGAGGTTCCAGACTTGCATATACCCACGCACAAGCGGGTCGGTACTTGGCGACGAGGACGGGGAGGGAGGGAGCCTGCCAGCCATTGTACGTGTATCGTATATACCCATGAAGGGGAAACCCAGCGTCAGGGCTCGGACCTGGGTTCGTTAAGCGCAATACTCGTTCAAAGACGGGCCCCCTTTTCCATGCGACCGCACACGTGACCCCTGAGAATGAACATGACAACACAACAGTTTGCATTCTTCGTAATCTAACGTCAAGGAATCTCTATCTATCCAACCCTCCCTACCTCTTTTTTACTCGGCGTCAAACAGCAAGGCCTGAGGCTCACGGACCAAAAACGATGCAACATCCGCCAGCTCGTCGAGCAAGCCCCTTGCGTACTCGCCCCAGCTCTCCACGGTGACGACCTCGAGCGTCATGCGGTCGCCGTCGATGAAGGCCTGAATCTTCCACTCGCGCAGCGGCTCCTCGTGGGGGTACACCGTCTCCATGCGGCCGCTGGCGGCGGCAAACGGCAGCGTCTCGACGTGCGCGACGTCCTGGTGGACGACCGAGTCGAACCAGTCCGGGGTCACGGCCGGGTCCCAGTCGACGCAGCGGGCGAGGATCTCGCTCAGGCCGACGGCCTCGTGGGCGGCCGAGGCGACGTGTTGGTGCTGCACGTGGGCGAGCAGGTCGGCGACGGTCCAGCCGGGGGCGAAGCGCACGCGCACGGGGACGTACTGCCAGCAGGGCCCTGTGACGGCGTCGGCGCCCGGGAAGTCGATGTTGCGCCCGCTGACAACCTCGCCGAAGACGACGTCGCGCAGGGCGAGGCGGCGGGCGAGGCACAGCGCCCACGCGGCGGTGGGCAGCGTCGCAACGGTGACGTCCCGCGGGCGCAACGAGATGTCGACCGTCTTCTCGACGGCGAAGTGGTTACTGCGCAGCACGAGGACGCCGTCGGGCTTGAGCACGGTCATGGCCGAGCCGACGAGCAGCTCGCGCCAGTAGGGCACGCTGGCGGGCACGCCGGCACGCAGGACGTGCCCGACGTAGGCGGAGAAGGGGACGGACTGCGGCACGGACCTGCCCTCGTACAGGGCGGACAGCTGGTGCAGCAGGATGGGCAGGCAGATCTCGTCGTACTGCGCATGCGAGAGGCGGAAGATGAGGCACGACTGCTGGCCGCCGCCGGCCTCGACGAGGAACCACTTGACAAAGGCGGACCCGGGCGGCATGCTCGTCAGGATGTCCAGCTCGCACAGCTTGCGCGCGAAGGCCGCCACGCTGCAGCCCGCGTCGAGGGCGTGCTCGACGAACGCGGCGCGCAGGTCCTCGACCACGGCAGCGTACCCCTGATCGGCGTGCTGCACGAAGACGGTCCGCAGGATCTCGTTGCGCGCGACGAGCGCCTTGCAGGCGGCCGCGAGGCGGGGTTTGTCGACGACGGCATCAAAGTACATGAGCTCGTAGCGCGCGGAGAAGCGCGGCATCTGTGTCGTGCCCCGGACGGCGACCTGCTGCAGCGGGCGCGTGGGCAGGACGTTGGCGACCTTCCAGCCTTGGTCCGCGAGCTGCGGCCGCACCACGGTCTCGACAAAGCCGCCGACGTCAGGCACGTCGTCCAGCAGCGCAAACGCAGGGATCTGCTCCGTCTCCTGGGCCGTGCCGGCCGCCTCCTCCTCCATGACGGCGGCCATGTCGTAGAGAGAGCGCTTCTGGAACATGTGCATTACCGTCAGCCGCACGCCCTCGAGGCGCGCCTCGGAGACGAGCTTCATGGCGGCGATGGAGTCGCCCCCCAGCAGGAAGAAGCTGTCGTTGAGGCCGATGTCGTCCTCGGCGATGTGCAGCACGCGGCTCCAGAGGCTGCGCAGCTTGCGCTGGCGGCGTGAGGTGGCGGACACGCGCTTTGTGGGCGGGTGCTGTGGTGTGTTGGTGATGCTGCTTTGCTGGAGGTTGGGGCGGGCTAGGACGAGTTGGAGGGGGCCGTCGGGGGTGAATTTGGCGAGCTTGCCAGTCTTGTAGAGCTTGCCTTGTGCGATGTTGACTTGGAATTTGCTGAGCCAGGTGGGTTCTGCGATCAAAGACGACTGCAGCTCACTGGGTGTTTGCACGATGAGCTCGCCCACGGCGCCCGCTGGCAACAGGCGATTCGCATCTCTCGAGTCGACGATGTACGCCGCCACAGCGCCGTCATACGCCCCAAGGACAGGATCACCCCCGGTAGCAGCGACCCGGTCCCTCAGCTCGCCAAAGTCATCCTCCGTCAGGCACGAGATGTCCCCCAGCCGGCCCGTCGTCCGCTCGCAAAGCGCCTGCGCCACGCCCCTGAACTGGTCCAGCACGCGCTGCATCATCGGGGAGGCCACGGTCCTGGAGTCGAAGCTAGCCATGACGAGGAAGCCCCGGGGGTCGATGGAGCAGACGAGCATCAGCGCGTACGTGTTGAACTTGAGGGCCTCCTGGGCGGCTTCCGCGTCGCCGGGGGGCACGAGCCTGTTTGCTGGTAGGTCGTCGTCTTGAGAGACGCCGTTGTCCCCCTCCGCGCTGGGGTGCAGGACCAGTCCCGTTCGCAGCTCGCACGCCTCGAGGGCGTCAGGGCTCAGCCTGCGGATGTGCTGCAGGCCAAAGTGCTCGTGCGGGATCTGCACCACGGTCTGCTCCTGGATGGCCTGCAGGTACTCGACGACGGGTGTATCGCGGTCCGCCAGCACGCGTACGGGAACCGTCGTGATCATCGGGCCCTCGATCTCCTCGGCGCCGACGAGGGGCGCGTTGCGGCCCGTCAGCGTCTCGCCGAAGACGACGTCCTCGCTGTTAATGTACTGCGACGCGACGACCGCCCAGGCCGCGCGGATGACGGTGGCGACGGTGGTGTTGATGGCCGGGAGGCGCTTGAGGGGGACGTAGACCTCGAGCAACGAGTCGGCCTGTGTCTGGTAGCCCTGGAAGGGCAGTGACGGGAACTGCGGCCCGTTGGCGCCGCGCAGCTGGTCCCGCCAGTAGGTCTCCGAGTCGGTTCCGTCCATGCCGGCGAGGTACTTGATGAAGTGCTTGAACTCGGCTGGGCGGGTGACCGTCTGGTTTTTGTACGCCTTGTTCACGCGGTCCACGACCAGGGGCATCGACCAGCCGTCGTACAGGGCGTGGTGCATCGTCAGCACGAAGCTGACTTTGCCCGTGGCGCCGTCGTTGATCACGGCGTATCGAACGAGCGGCTTGCCGAGATCCATGATCTCGTCCCTGTCTGCGACGAGGTACTCGTCGAGGTTCGAGCCCGAGTACCAGTGCAGCCTGCCCCTGACGATGACTTGCATGAGACCCCGTCCTGAAACTTGGACGATCCTGGTCCGCAGGATGGGGCAGTCTTGCTTAGCGGTGTCAAAGGGAGCGATGAGCCGCTCGGCCGTGGCGGCGTCTACCAGCTCCACGACGCGCTGGGCCACGTACGCCTCCTTGACCTTGGCTGACAGGGCCATCAGAGCCTCTTGCAGCGGCGTGCAGGGGTAGATGTCTTCCACGACGTCGGGGTCGATGTCGCAGAGAGTAGCCGTCTCCTTGCGGGCCGCGTCCACGTCCCAGTCTTTGCCGAGTAACGAGAACAGAGCGATATCCTCGTGAGACGTCTCCGAGATAATCCTGGCTTTTGTCGCCATCGAGTCGAGCGTCGGGCTGGTAAATATGTCGGCCACAGTGAGCGCCAGGCCCTCGTCTCTCGCCGCCGCAACAAGCCTCATCGCCCGCAGCGAGTCTCCGCCGAGAGCGAAGAAATTGCTGTTCCTGTAAGCCTTGGCGTCTTGTCCTAGGACCTTGCTCCACGCCCGCTGCAGCTGCTTCTCCTGCTCCGTCTCGGGCTCCTCTTGACCATCTCCGGACCCTGCGCCGGCGAGTTTCTCCCGCGGAATGGAAATCCCAATCTCTCGCAGCCTCTTGCGGTCCATCTTGCCCGAGACCAGGGAGGGCATGGTTCGGAGCGTGACGAACGCGGCGGGGACCATGTATCTCGGCACCCTGGCGCCCATGGCTGTGTCAATCGCCGCGAGGGCAGAGTCCAGCTCAGAAGACGGCTCGGTGAACAGGCCATCGTCTTCGGTAGTGGCAGGTGAAGACGGTGATTCTGAGAGAAAAGCAACAAGAGTCGCTGCGCCGCCCTCGTGCTTGATCACCTCGGCGGTGACTTTGACCCCAGATGGCAGGCAACTTCGTAAGTGGTACTCAACCTCTGTGAGCTCGACTCGCTGGCCGCGGAGCTTGACTTGCTGGTCTTTTCTGCCGACGAATTCAATGGATCCGGAGCCGTTGGCTTCGTATTGGACGAGGTCGCCGGTCTTGTACAGACGACCTCGACGGCCGGGAATGGCTCCATGTCCCGCGGTAAGCCATGTAGGGTCTTCGATGAAGACCTCTGCCGTCTTCTCCGGCTCACCGAGATATCCGATGCCCACGACTGGCCCTTCGACAAGGAGCTCTCCGACGCCACCTACAGGAACAAGAGAGTTGTGGTTGTCAGGGTCTGTGATCCACGTCGTTCCGCCGATGCCCTTGCCAATGCCCGTGGATACTGTGACGGTGTTGTTAATCGTGCAGCCAACGGTACACTCGGACGGGCCGTACGCAATAACCAGGTTTGTGTGCTTGCTCCACGCCGCCGCGTCGCTCGCCGAGACAGCCTCGCCGCCCAGCCCCAGCACGTCCAGCGACGGGATAATGTCCGCGTCGAGGACCCGCGCGACCGAGGGCGTCATGTGGACCATGTTGGCCCTGCTCTTGCGAATCGCGCCGCTAAGGTCATTCATCCGGTCCGCCTCCGAGGGCACGCAGATGCGCCCGCCGCTGGCCAGCGTGCACAGCATGCAGTCGATGCTCACGTCGAAGGCGTACGACGGGAAGTCGAAGACGCGCGAGTCGGCCCTGTAGCCGACTGCTTCGGCGCGTGGGATGGCGCCGCTGGTGTAGTTTTCGTGCGAAATCACCACGCCCTTAGGTTTGCCGGTGCTGCCAGACGTGAAGATGATGTACATGGGCGTGGAGGCCGGTACGTGAGGCAGTGATTCATCAGGGGCGTCGGGGGCTTGGTCAAAGTAGTCGCGCGAGACGGCCACGACCTGGCCCTTGCCGCATATCCTCCGCCCGAGTTCGCTTTGGGCAACCGACGTGACGACGAGCTTGGCGCCCGTCTGCTCGACGATGGTCTGCAGTCGTGCCTCTGGCTGGCTGGGATCCGTGAGCGAGAACGTGGCGCCGGCCTTGATGACGCCGAGCAGCGAGACGACTGCCCACATCGACTTTTCGAAGCACAGCGGCACGCGGGTGCCGATGTCGACGCCTCTCCGCCGCAGCTGTCGGGCCAGCCGCGAGGAGAGCTCGTCGAGCTCCGTGTATGTGAGGGTGCCGTCCCAAGACTGGACGGCGACGGCGTCGGGCTGCTGCTGCGCCTTATCCCGGAAGAGGTCTTGCATGCAGGTTTGTATAGGCGGCGGGACGATCTCGTTCCAGTGCCATAGCTGTTCCAAGTCGCCGCCGGTCAGACCCGTAGCTTCCGCGGGCTGTTTTGTGTCTGTCGTGGCCGTGTTTACGGTGTGAGCTCCTCCTCCGCCCCCATCGCCATCGCCACTGATTGTACGCATCGCGGGCGTCTAGTCGAACGAGGTTCTGTGTTGGTTTCTACTCGAGGCTTGCTTGGGCCGGCATCCAACCACCCGCCGTCTGAGCTGGTCGCCAGCTTTGTTGGCCGTTGTAGTCGAGGTTGATGCTGAGGTTGTCGAGTAGTCCGCAGATGGCCTCGGTAACAGCTCCTTGGCGGATATCAAGAGCATTCGGCTGTGAATAGCTCCCAGTACCAGCGGCCGCCTGCTGCCTCTCTCGGCATTCGCATTCAAGTACTGCAGCGCCTCCCGCCGAGCTGCCCTTGGCGTAGCTCAGCCACCCTCGCAGGCACCGGGCGTGTCCGTAGTACGCAGCAGCGCTCCACGCGCAGGGTTCGTCGGGCCAGCGCGGCCAAATCAGAGGCCGTGACCTGGCGGTACATGTGCGAGACTCGACGGTTCATGGATCAGATAACGCAAGCGCGCGATCGCGTTGGGCCAAGTGGGGGCGCGTGCGCTTGGATGCGTGGAAGTTGTTGGGTTGCAACTGCAGCGCCCGAGCGGAGTCGCGGATCTGATAACTCTTCTGGGCGAGTTGCCCCCTGTTCCTTTGCGTGGATATGGGCTGTGGAAGGACAAAAAAGGGCGTTCTGAGTCCTGACATTGCTGTGGGACGTTGTGCGAGGGTTGGGGCCTGCAAACTTCGAAGTGAGCGGCCACGATGTCTTGGCAGCACCTGAGTCTCGGATCTGGTCTTTGAGCATCCGTACTCCTTGCCTGCACAAGAAACAGAACCGTCGTTCCGAGCACATGTTGAACCTTTCTTGCCCAGCGTTTCGATGACTGAACGAGAATGGCCTCAGTTCCATGGCGGACACAGCTGAGTGGGTTTCGACAGAGCTCAAGGACCCGTCCCACGTCCACGAGCTCAGCCGCAACGCTCTGATCCTTGTTGACAAGTTTGGTTTCGCCTACTCTAGCCGACGAAGCAAAACACAAGGGTTCAACAATTGCCGCACAGGGTGGCGCCTCGTGTCCAGCCAGGCCTCTCCGCTTTATACGACGCTGAGTCGGGCCCCGTTAGTGACGTGCGTTCAGCTGCGGATGCCATGATTCATCCCACTTCTTGCGTCGCCCTGTTCATACTGACAAATTTTTTCACTGGGCGCGACCGAGGTCGGACCGAAACGTAACGGCAACTCGAGGTACGTACACTGCATCTTATCTGATGATCTGATAAGATGGCCGCCACAAACCCCTAAGTAACTCGGCAAACCTCGGAGGTTAGATGACGGAATTGGATGACGGAAATCCATCTGGTCAATCAGGGCAGCCGCGGAAGTCCCTGATGTACCGGGGCCGACCAGGGACCCGGGAAGGATTGAGATCTGAGCGATGCATGAAAGCAGGAGCCCCAGCATGTACGGAGTATGTCGCAACGTTTGCCTGCCATTGGCAGTGGGTCTGCCACATTGCGAGTAGACGAGAATGCTCGTGTGTACTAGACGCTGTCGTGGACATGTTTCTCGAGCCGTACATATCCAATGCCAAACTGCACGTCGAAATTGTTGTGTTGGCGGTAATAGACGACTGCAAGCGCGGCAACGTCTTCCCATGCCCGGTGTTAGTTATTCTTAGTTCTCCCATCCCCGTCCCTCCCTCCGAGATGGCAACAGAACCAACATCACAGACGACCCAGACGCAGAACATCTCGGGCCCCGCGACGCAGAAGCTCTCCCTCCTCCACGGGCCCGTCGACCCCCCGCTCGTAGACCTCACGCTCGGCGAGCTGCTCGAGCTGCAGACGTACCAGCATGGCACCAAGGAGTGCGTCGTCATCCCCTGGACCGGTGCGCGCTGGACCTATAACGAGCTCAACCAGCAGAGCTCGTCGCTGGCCCAGGCGCTGCTCGACCTGGGCATCGGCGTCGGCGACCGCGTTGGCATCATGGCTGGCAACTGCGAGCAATACGCGGCCGTCTTCTTCGCCGTGGCCAAGATAGGCGCCATCCTCGTCATCCTCAACAACACGTACACGCCCACAGAGGCTCTGTACGGGCTCAGCTTCTCCGACTGCAGGGTCTTCTTCACGACGCAGGTCATTGGGCGGATGGACAACTCGCGCCTGCTCGCCGCACTGGAGGGGAAGCAGGGCGAGGGCCAGGCGCCCAAGGTGTTTATCCTCAGGGGCGAAGCGGGAGGGTATCCGACGTACGACGAGCTGGTTAGGGCGAGCGGCCGCAGGAACTACGACAGGCTGTACCGGGCCATGAAGCGGGTGCTGCCTCACCAGGTTGTCAACCTGCAGTTCACCAGCGGGACAACGGGGCTGCCAAAGGCCGCCATGCTCACTCACCAGTAGGTCCAGTCTCCGGCATCGCGTCGTGAGAATCCAAAGACTGACAGACCCGCCATCTGGTAGCAACCTGGTTAACAACTCGCGCTTCATCGGTGACAGAATGCGCCTCACCTCCTCCGACATCCTCTGTTGCCCACCACCCCTGTTCCATTGCTTCGGCCTAGTCCTCGGGCTGCTCGCCATCGTCACCCACGGGGGCAAGATTGTCTACCCGGCCGAGGTCTTCGACATCCCCTCGACGCTGCGTGCCATCTCTGACGAGGCCTGCACCGCCGTCCATGGCGTGCCCGCCATGTTCGACTCGCTCTTCCAGGCCGAGTTCCCGCCCGGATTCAACTGCGACAGCCTGCGGACGGGCATCATCGCGGGCGCCCCCGTCCCGCGCTACCTCATGCAGCTGCTCGTCAATCGCTTCGGCATGACCGAGTTCACGAGCAGCTATGGGCTCACCGAGGCGTCGCCGACGTGCTTCAACGCCTTCACTGACGACGCCATGGACACGCGGCTGACGACGGTGGGCACGCTGATGCCGCACGCGCACGCCAAGATTGTCGACCGCGAGGGCAACGTCGTGCCCATGGGGGACAAGGGCGAGCTGTGCATGGCGGGCTACCAGCTGCAGGCGGGCTACTGGAACAACTCGGAGAAGACGACCGAGGTCATGGTGCGGGACGCGGCCGGGGTGCTGTGGCTGCACACGGGTGACGAGGCCGTGTTCGACGAGAGCGGCTACTGCACCATCACGGGGCGCTTCAAGGACATCATCATCCGCGGTGCGTCCTCCATCAGATACACGTGAAGATCCGGTGACATTGTCAGCTGACATCAACGCAGGCGGCGAGAACATCTACCCCCTGGAGATCGAGGAGCGCCTCATGGCCCACCCGTCCATCTCCCGCGCCATCGTCGTCGGCCTCAAGGACAAGCACTACGGCGAGGTGGTGGCCGCCTTCGTCGAGCGCACGGAGACCAGCGCGAAGCCCAGCGACGCGGAGCTGCGCGACTGGGTGCGCACGCGGCTTGGCAAGCACAAGTCGCCCGCGCATGTCTTCTGGCTCGGCGAAGGCGGCGTGCCCGGCGACGTGCCGCTGACGGGCAGCGGCAAGGTGCGCAAGTTTGAGATGGCCAAGCTGGGCGAGGAAATGTTGCAGAAAATGGCCAGGGTGTCGAGGCTGTAGGCATGGTGATTGCGGACGGGTTTGTGTTCTTGGGATTGGGAAAGGGGTAGGGGTAGAGCTGGCCACTTGGAGTTTCCTCAGATGTGGGTTGTTGTCCACGTGCTTGGGTTCAAGACGGTTCAAGACATGTCTGAAATGAAATATACATATACAAACATACATTCTTCCTTCTGATCCAGTCTACCCCTAGTTTCCTCTTCCAAGTCCGGTTCCCCCCTTCTGACATCCACGACCTGAATATCAACTCTACTTACTGCCTCAGCACCCACGGCCTCGGCATCACAACTTGGGCACCAGCCCGATGCGCATCCCCCCAACCGCCTTCTCATTCTCCGCCAGCGGGCACAGCTGGAAGAACCTGCCCCGCGGGCAGCGCACAAACGCGCTGCGCTTGTGCGGCAGGTCGACAAACTTGTCAAGGCCGAAGCCATGGATCAGGTCGTACATGACGACGGTCGAGTTGGTATCCTTGGGCTCGCCGACGACGTACATGGTGCGCGGGTCGTCGAGGAAGAGGTAGTGCATCAGGCTGCTCCACCAAGCGGATACGCGGTGCGGTCCGCGGAAGCGCACGTCGCCGACGAGCGAGTGGCGGCCGCGGTCGAAGTCGCCGGCATCGTAGTAGCCCCCTAGGCGGTCCTCCTAGACTCGGTGAGCATCCATGCGGTGGAATAGCAGGAAGAGGGGAGAAGAGGCGGTAAAATCGCACCTTGGCCCAGTAGACCTCGAAGTAGGCAAAGCAGGTGTCGTCCCACTTGGCCAGCACGGCCAGCTGATGGGGGTCCTCGTGGATGTTGCGCAGGTACCGGCGGTGCTGCTCCAGCGTGCCCGTCTCGTTCCACCCCTGGGAGACACGCGGGTCGTTCTGCCACTCGTGGAATAGCCGCAGGTGCTCGGCGTCCTGCCAGTCGAGCGAGACCATGGAGAAGGTCTCGCGCAGGTGCGGGATCCAGCGGCTGTAGACGACGGCGCCGGGCGCGGGCTTGGCCGGGCGCACCGAGTGCCACGACTGCTGGCACCGCCCCGGGTCTTCCGGGTCGCCGGCCGGGACCGCCGTGACGGTGTGCTGCAGCGGCGTGAGCGGGTACGCGGCCAGCGGGCTGCCGTGCGCGTTGGAATACAGCGAAGCGGGCGACTCGTCGGGGCACCACACGGGGCGGGGGCCGAAGGGCGAGCCGGCGCCCTGCCAGAAGGTGCTCCGGAGGGCGAGCACGACGCGCTCGTCGTCCGTCTGCGCCTCGGCCACGCGCTTCTCCCGCGCCGGCAGCGGGTGCTCAACGGCGAGCAGCACGTCCGTCAGCTGCTGGCCCAGCGTCGCCGCGCCCCGGCCCCTGAGCTCGAGGCGCACCGTCTCCATGCCCGGGCGCAGCGTGAAGAGCACGTAGAGCAACAGCCAGGCCTGCGCCAGCGAGGGGGCATCGGTGCCGTCCCAGGTAATGGTCGAGCATGGCGACCGCCAGGCGCGCGCCCAGGCGCCGTTATTGGAGGCGGGCGGCAGCTCGCTCGACTTGAGGTCCGCGGGCTCGGAGAAGGCGACACGGGCGTTGGCGAGCGCGGCGGGGGGCGGCTTGCTGGACGAGTTGGCCTTCTCGCGCAGCTGGTACAGGGGAAGAAGGTCTGGTGAGGAGGAAGATGGCGATGCTGTCTTTTGGACCGTGTACTCGGTGAGGTAGGGGTGCGGGAGCTTGATGATGGTGCCCTCGGCGGAAAGAGAGGCCAGCTGGAACACGGGAGCAGCCATTGTATGTGAGCCTGTGAAGCAACAGGAGTGAATTTATGAAATAGCAAGCCTACGATCTTCAAGAGCCAGACGAATGGGCCACGGTGATTGGACTGGATCGAGAAAAGGTGGTGTTTGCGTGTGACAGCCGGGCCCAGCTTCGCTCACAGAGTCAACAGGAATCACCACCTCTTGTCTCGTCTCGTCTGTGCCGGGGGCTCACTCACGACTGACCTCATTCTACATGCCGTGCACCGCAGTGGCCACAGTGACCGTGCGACGGAGCAGGTCGCCGACCCTATCGGCTCGTCCAATGTCCAGCATCGTCACGACGGGCAGCCCTGGAAGACACGGTGCACCACGGATTCCCGGCCTCGCTCTGGTGCACCCCCTGTCTCTTATACACAT